>JAUZNJ010103242.1:0-20924 GCA_034780135.1 Jordanella pulchra | reverse complement strand
CGTATATCAGCAAAAACTTGACTTCATTAGTCTTTTTCTGGACGAATCCACAACAATGGTGATGTGTTACTTTAGTTTTTTTCTATACGCAGTGCACTGTGGCCAAACACTTTCACTTGGGGTTGTCTCATCCGTCTAAAGGAGACTGTTGCAGTAGTCTTGGGGGTCCCTCGAATGCAACTTTGCAACTCTAAATTTTGCTCTTATAATATGTGTAGAGACAAAAGACTTTATTCTGAGAACCATTTCAAAAACCCATTGTTTTTTTTTTTTTTGTTTTGTTTTTTTTCTCCTCGTCAGGTCATGAACTTTTCCATCACAACTACCAACTAATTCTTGGAAAGTCATCTTCTGAGAAAATTAAGCATGGAATTAGAGTAAATTTGCTGGAATTATTTAGAACTGTCTTCAGAGTTTTCCATTAGTAAATAATTTCACTATGGAAACACTTTGACACTTACTGTACCTTAAAACCCTTCCAAAATTGATGACTAGCAGAAATGGCATCAAAATGATAATTTCTGGTGTTTTTCCTTTTTTTGAATTGCGTTCTTTTTTTTAGAAGAAAAAATGAAACAGCTGGGATTTGTCTAAAATTTGCAAGACACTAGTTGAGTTTAAAACTGATGATGTAAAGTGTTACAAGATAATTATACAAACAATTTGGCAAATCCTACCAGCTTAAATCCATACTGTAAAGGCAGAAAGTGAACGATCAAATGTCCTTAATTTACAGATTCATTCTAAGCAGTTTACCTATGAGCCACGTTGAGACCTTAGAATTTAAAATTCATGTCCAAATATGTGAAACCCTTCAACTGAAAGAGGACTTCTATATGGTTTAGCTGGCTATTCGAAGAGCATTGATCTCTCTCAATTTTAATCAATGAGTAAGTTACTGTGAAAGTTTCTAGTCCTTCTATTAGTTATAGAAATCCCAGGAAGTGAGTTTAGTAGTTGTACGCCCATCAGCACTACCTCAGTCTATGATTTATGATCCTGGAGTGGAGGCATAGATTAGCATTTCTGCTGCTGACACCATAAAGTAGGTGTTTCAGGAAAGATTAACTTGTGCAGAAAACAGTTCAGATGTACACAGGGAAATAAAAGAGCCTACAAGGCAAATGGTAGCTTATTGTTGCTAAGGAACTATTGGGAGGCTGCTGTGTCAGTGACTATACAGAGAGGCAAACTGTTATTATGTTTGCCTCTTGAGATATGGCAAGGGACAAATTAAATGTGAGAAAAGAAGGCAGAGTTTCAGAGACTATCATGTACGCATACAAACCAAACAACTTGTTGGAGATATGTACGCAAAGAATCACAGAGAGATGTTGAAAATCAAACGGAGGCCTTCTTTTTTTCTCTCTACCTCTGGCCTCCTTGTTGTTTTTCAGCTGTCCTTGTATGATTTACAGCTAAAAACCTACAGTATATAGCCCCCTTTCTCTCTTTTGTTCAGCCTCTAGATTTTGAGCCACAAGCTTTTCATTGTTTACAAGCTGCTTGTGTGACCTTGCTTAAGAGTTTACAACATCCAAACTGACAATGAGTTAAATTATTTCACTTGTGATTTTCATTATTCACACAACCTGTTCCTTTATACATTGAGGACGTCTGGTGAGTTTATCGAAGCCCAACTGTTACCCACATCAGTTTAAACAGGAATAGTGAGAGTTTGGTGCTTTTATTAAAGCTTTTTTCACATGTCTGTGAAAGTTTCTACATGTCCTGACCTGCAGCTGATGAGCTGCAGCCGATGACTGCTATACTCTGCCGTGCTCCTGCTGCTCTACCTGGGCTTGATTTGGAGAGGAAGTTAATCTGAACTTTAAGCTTGCATGTCACACTCAATACAGCACATTCATACAGTCAAAAGACTTGTGTAGTTAGGTGCTCTATGATGCATAAATATTCACTGAGTTTTCACACATGCCCATATTTTTTTTGATCTCCCATCACTGCCTGTGCAGTCTGTGTGCGTTCGGCTTACCGGCTTGCAGACCTGCACACATTAGCAAGTGACCCATTGGGTCGCTTCTGCTTCTTCTCTTACTCTCGCTTCTCTAGCAGCAATTATTTATCTCATGAGGTAAATAAAAGAAAGTCATATGAAACAAGTTGGATTAATAGTTGTTGCTCTACATCAATTGCACTTTATGAGAAGTTTAGAAGCAGTGCTATGAGACTTTTCTTTTTATTCTCCCTCTAAATTGAAATCTTTAATGAGCAATGAGAAGCTTGTGTAGTTATGAAACTTTTTTTTTTTTACCATCTTTCTTAACGGGTTTAGAAAAGAATGAGAAAATTTGCCCCTTTTTTGTCAGAAACCTGGGTATTCTAGAATTTTTTTTTTTCCTTTTTATTTTGCATGATAGGCTTTAACTTTAAGGTGCGGTGGTTTGAGCTGCTTAAAACTGACAGGAAGCCGGGCATCTGTCATCTTGTTACAGATTAGGATGGTGAGCCAAAGGGATATGAGCAAATTGCGGGGGGAGAGGGGGTAAAAGAAAGAAAGACAGAAAAGCGAAACATGGAAATTCGAGGAGACAAAAAGGTTTTTCCTGGTTGCATAATTTTGAACATAACGTTTGAATATCCATATACACAGTTGACGAATCTGAACCGTCATCCGGCATAAGATTCAGTCTGAATCCCAGGTTTGGCATGTTCCGCTAAGAGGGACTAATGCTCTAATGCTGCTTAGAACGACTTAGGAAAATGGGGCCACTTACTTATTCTCATTCAGGTTTTCCTGCCACCCATGCCTGAAGTTTTTTTTCATGTTTTCAAGTAATTTCTAAAGCTGTGCTTATAAGATTAGAAAGCCCACATCTATAATCAGTATAATTCACCTACTCATACGATTGCTCAAAGATTTTTTTTCATCATCTCACTTGCCTACTGTTCGACACTTATTCATGTACTGCATTGTACTTCATGTTATGCATACAAATAGTCCGAAATACAATAACCTTGAACAGTTTGGTGGTATTTTTCCAACACTTACAATTGTCATCACAGTTATCAAATCGTGGCCTATATGTCTTACTAAATATAGCATACCTTTGAAGCCTACATGCTGTGTAAGGGTCCATATGGAAATTGCTCAGGAACTGCAGCCAACCAAAAACAAAAGATGCTTTTCCTTTAGAGAGAATGAGTGAATATCCCACTGTGGTCTGTTCCATATTCATTGTTACTCATTGTTGAGGAAAACAAACAAGTAAGCAAAAATCATGCTGTATAAAATGTTTGCTTCTGTGTTTTATAAAAGTGTTCATATCCTTGAACCTCTTCATGATTTGTCAGTTTTAACAGTTATTTTCAGTGGATTTGGGGGGGGGGGGTTAAGTGATGGAGCACTACAAAGTGTCTAATACTGAAGTGGAAATAAAAACACACATTTTGACACTTGAGAGGTGATTTGTGCATTGGAAACGCAACCCCCCATTGTACAAACCATAAATTAAATCTGAGGCAACCTGATTGATTACCTTCACCCACCAAATTAATAAATGGAGTGCAATTTGTGTAATTTATTCTTACTATAAATACATGCATTCTAGGAAGGCCCCCCCTCATTCACAGAGACTCCCTCGTCCATGCGTCCTTCATTTCACCCCAAATAGAAGCTTTTCAAGTTAGTGTGATCATTCCAGTTGGCTCTGTTGCACTGCAGCATGACTGACAGATGATGAAGCAAAACATGGCAATTTAAAAAAAAAATACAAAAACAACAGATGAGCCAGACAGGAATTCAGGCATGGGAAGAGTAAAGTAGAACTGGTACATTTTAAAATAAGAAGCAATGCACAGATGGACTCTAGATGCATGAATTGCTGCACTGCAACCTTTTGCAATGGATGACGGAAAGACAAGGAATGTAGTATATGTGAAGCAGAACTTTCAGTAGGAGGTGTCAAACGCTAGTCCTAGAGGACCGGTGTCCTATAACGTTTTCTGTCAAGGTGAGAGAACTAGTCAAATGATTCAACAGCTATTAGTAGTGCTTCATACCAATCTGGTCTTTCTGGAAGTCTGGCCTTAAAAAAGCCATTTTCTAAAGGGAAACCATAACAAGTCCCATCTTCAGGCCACAACATTTTATGTAGAGAAAACCCAAAACAAGTGGAACAAGGTGATGTGGTCAGATGAAATTATTATTAACTTATTGCCTTCTGTGCAGAATGCTAATGTGTGGAAGAAAGCTAAAACCCTAAATAGGATTTTCTTCCCCACCCTATTCCTCAAGTCTTATTGTCCTGCCTATTTTAGGTTTCCCTCTGCTGCCACACACCTGAATTGAATTATTTGGTGATTGGTAGGCTTCAGCAGCGCTTGTTTGCTGCTGAGGAGGTAATGACATCATTTCAACCAGGTGTACTGGAGCAGAGACACATTTAAAACATGCAGAAAGGCTGACCCTGAGTATCAGGGTTGGGAAATGCTGCCCTACATCATCCTGATAACACAATCCTGACTGTGATACATTTTTATAGAAGGGACAAGAAAGCTGATCAGAAATGCTCAGATTATGGGTGGAACCAAATGTAGGACTATCCTGGATGAAAACCAACCAGCTTCACCTTCCAGAACGCAAAACTAAACAGAATTACACATCCAGAGCTACCAAACAAAAACATGATTGTGTTTTAAAAAGTCCAGATCTAAATCCAATCATAAACCTGTGGCAAGACTTGTATAATCCTTTTGATAGACATTCTCTATCTAATCTAAGTTTCAGCTTTTTTGCAAAACAACATCTTCCATAATTGTAAAGAATAATAAAGATTCACTTTTACAAGATGCACACCAGTGTCTTGCAGCTAAAGATATTTTACTTAAATAAAAGTAGCACTACTTCCTAATATTTTTACTCAAATAAAAGTAAAGAGTTGCATTTGAGGAAATTACTCAAGTAAGAGTAAAAAAGCATTTCGTAAAAAGGCTACTCCAATACTGACGGATCTCCTGACTACCCAACTGATTTAATATTTTTTGGGTTATAGAATTTTCAAAATCAATAGTTACAGTATGTAGAATAGGTGAAATTACAATATACTGTTCGCTGTATTATCACTCAACCTCCAAATGACACGACAGACTCAACAGAGGGAAAATAAAATTTATCCAATAACCCTTGAATTCAAAAGATAAGAAAGTGTCTTTTTCAATGGTGAATATGTGTTTACAACAAGCTTGTAAGTTACTCACAATTGATGAAGTAGAGGAGAATTTACTCAAACAAGAGTAGTGACATCTTAAAAGTACAATGCTGTAAATCTACTTCAAAAAGTATTTGTTTATCAAAATGTTACTCAAGTAAATGTAACTGACTACATGTAACTAGTTACCACCCGTCTATAAGTGTTACATGTTAGCGCATACAGACTTTTCCTTTTTTTATTTATAAAAAAGAATCAAAAACATGTTCAATTTCCTTCCTATTCTAAATTTAGTTATTTTGGTTTATAACCTAAAATCCCACTCTATGACATGCAAAATTTCATAATAATGACTAGAGCTTTGAAACACTTCTGTGCTTATCGTTTTAATTAGAATTTTATTTTTGGTTATTTTATTTTGGGTTTGGGTTAATTTTTGATCATTTTGCCATATTTGGGTTCCACTCTGTTGTCTCTTTGTTTAGCAATCATCAGACGCTTCAAAGTGTTATAGATAAGTTAGAAACCAATTTATGTTAATCATATATGCTATAGCATTGCTAAAGCCTGCAGCCACTCCTGTAATGGATTTGTCATGTACTTGTTTTATGTAGCCGAGTTAAGATGTCCTCTCTATAGGAAATGGCTGTAATCTTGGTCTGTACTCTGAGGTTCTATAGAGATGATTTTTTTCCCATAAATGGTATTTGCTAATGCTGCTGGTTGTTGGATCCTGTCCATTTGAAATAAAATTAAGAAAAATTAGATTTGATTTTAGTCATATTAACTTTACTAATGACACAATGTCTTGAGGAAATGGTAGATATTATGGGAGAAGAGTTACAGATTTAAAGAAGTGCCATCATTTATTCACATTCCTAAACCCCATACCCAGCCTGTGCCCCCATGGGCTCCTCTACCAGTGTTTAAGAACAAACTCAGAACTTTATTATGCATCTGTTTATTTCTTGCATTAGTTGAGTAGAAGGTATATGGCTAACACAGCCACAAAATGTCCCCTGATTTCTTACATATATTTAGTAAAGTGTAAACAGATGCCAAAAAATAAATCCTCAAGCTTGAAATACAAGTTTTGAGGGGGTTTAACCGTAATCACTTTATAAAATTATAGGTTTATGTTCCTGCATTTACATTTTGATATCTGTAATATATTACAATGCTTTGTTTTGCTGAGTTTGATTAAAATTTTGGCAAAAGCCTTTGATTTAACTGTTTCTTAAAGTGTTCAGAGGATGAGAGAGATGGAGACACATTGTCTCTATTTTAACACCTAAAACTTTTCATCTTCACCATTTCATTATCACACTCCCCTGCAACATCCAGGTTTAAACCATATCTTCCTAAATTAACCTAAAATAGCATCTTTAAACACAGCTTTTTGTCACATATCTCTATCTTTAAATCATTGATTGGAGTAACTGATTACTTCATTCTACAGGCATATGTCCAATCTACTCACTTCGTGGTGTAAATGTAAAGTTCCCTGAGTCAAAGACAGCTTCACACTTCTACGAATTTGTGTTATTGATTTATTTGTCTTTCTTATTAAAATTGTAAATGTAAAGATGCTAAAGAATTATAAAATACAACCACTGTTTTTTGTGGGGGTTTCTTTGGAGGAGGCGGGGGGGGATTTTTAATTTACTAATCCTGTCTAATCCATTTTGACTTAAACTATAGCTAAACCTCTAATATCTGTATATACGCTAGTTGAAAGGCTGTTATATAATGCTTTACAATAATTTTACTGTTGTAACTTTGGATTTTCCATTTAAGTTTGAATATGCATTTTAATGAGGTTTGTTAGTCATATTAAAAGTATAATTTAAAAGAAGCAACCTTTAAGCAGATTATTAAAGTTACTTTTTCTTTTCTGTATTAATTTTTTTAGTCTCATTTAATGTTATAATCTACAATTTTATGTTTTATTACATGTGTTTGTAAAATTATAACAATTAACAGAAATATGGGCCTGGATTCTATAATTTCCCTAGTGAAAGTAGGTTTAGTAGATATAATCATATTCATTCATTCACGTGCAGCATGTTTCTTTTAATAATGGTTTGAGGAGAGAATTCAAGAATTATTTTTGTAGGAAATAATATTTATTATACTTTCTATGGCTTAGATATGACAGTTTCTACCTTCATACATGTATAAAGAAAATGAATCTCAGTAAAATCAAAGGAATATTTCCAACAGCTGTTACTGAGTGACTTTTTTATAATATTTGCTCTAAAACATTATTTCATTCTTGGTCTGTTATTAGATTATTGTCAGATATTGTTATATATGCTATAGGTTGCTATTACATTGTTTTCTGCTGCATTTCTTGTATTCATTCTTTTATAAGTCTGTATCTATGTGCAAACCTTCTCCACAGTGGTGACTTGTCCCACACCACCCTCCATCCCCAACGGGCTGCTAGAGGGCTCAGTCCTGGAGTGGGGCTCCAGTGTGAGCTACAGCTGCCTGCCTGGGTATGAATTATCTTTTCCTGCTGTGCTTACCTGCACAGGAAATGGCACATGGAGCGGAGACCTGCCTCAGTGCTTGCGTAAGTCACCCTATTGTACCTTAATTTAAACCTCCCAACATGCTTATTATAACAGTAATTACAGAAACCTGTAGGGAACATCTCTTTGTGTATAGACCGGGAGTTTGGAGTATATCTAAAAATGGGTTTTTATCTGCTCAGCTGAACTTAATCTTAAGTTCTCCTTCTGAAATTTATCATTAAACATTGTAGCCGACAGTTCTGTCCGTGTCTATTATTTATAAAACCATATTACTGGTCTAAATTATAAAAGTAATGGCTTGTGTTTCACCTGGTGGACAGTATCTGACCAAATTACAAACCTTTCCCTTCCTCATGAAACAGTAAAATCAGGACTTAAATAATTTAGTCAGCAAAAGTCATTCTGTTATTTTTTTTTATTATTTTTCATTTGGGAATTTTTGACATAAAAGATAACCTTTTATATGTCCTTTGATGGCAATATACAGCTCCTGCATTTTTAATATATTTTATTGCTTGTCTCAGACTCATTTCTTTAGCATCATATACCTTTTTATAAGGTATGTTGTAAACGTTTGCAATTTTCAGTGATTTGTTTTCCTAATTATTGAAAATAATGCAATTCATGAATAATAAATAGTCAGAACTGAAGTTAGAAGAAAAGCTGACTTAGTTATTTCCAGAGTCTGGAAGTCAGCAATTGATATGTTACAGCTGTCTTCTTTTTCCTCAGTTTTTTTTTTTTTCTACTTTTTTTTAAATTTAATTTAATTTAATGTTAAAAAGAGCATGAGTTCTTACCTGTTTATAATAAAAAGGGAACATTTCCCTACTGGTACAAAGAATAATATCCTCTAAATAATATGTAGATTAAAATCAAGTGAACTGCTCTCTGCCCTCTGGGTGAGAGCTGCGGTGTTGATGGAGATTATAATCTTAGTCGACTCATAAATGAATTGCCTTATTCTCCCTACTCCATTAATACCTTCTCTGGGAGGTTTTTGCAAGTGTACTAATAACCTCTGCTATGCATGACTGCTCAAACAGTGTCTTACTGTCATCTGAATCAGTCATGCATTACGTCACAAAGAAATGAAATGTTAAGTGGCAAAGTACTTACATGTATTTGTTTCCTTCAATGTTTAAGACCCTGAATATTAATTATAAATGAAAGGTAACTAATCTCCCTCATCTAAAGGTGGACAAAGCTGATTTTATTTCATATCATTTTCTTAACCCAGACATTGTCACATTAGCTATAATCGGGGGCTGTATGTTTACAGCTCGTTAAAGGTGTCAAGAAAATTAGAACTTTGTTTGATTGATATTATATACTGTAACTATACCATGCTGCTCAGTGAGATACAATAGTTTGAGTTTAAGATAAACAGCTTTGTTTTGTTTTGTGCTTTAGCTGTCATTAAATACTTACAAAGAAAGTGTCAGACTGTGACAGAAGTTGATGAATGGTTGTGTATCTAGAGAAGCGTACACATTCCCATATGGGTCCTTCTAGGATGCAGATAATGGACTGCTTGGGTTTGTTACACAGTAGCTAGACACACTCTGTGTTATATAAGAGTTTTTTTATTGAACAGTGCTTTGGAAAATTATTTAATCGTGTAAGGGCAATAAACAAAATAGAACAAAGGATTAGCCTGGAGGCCCTTGGTAACTGTGGGCAGGACAACTATTTGTAACACACTCTATAGGTCTGCCTTGTAAGAAGCAGTCATTGTGAAAGAAAACGGCAGTTAGATTTTTTGTTTGCCATTAAAGTCATTAAAGAAGACCCAAAAAGTATGTGGAAGAAGGTTCTCCAAGTAAATAAAAAAACATAAACCATTTACTGCATACTTAACACTACTTCTAAGGTGAAATGTGGTGTTGACGGCATCATGGTGTGTGTTTTTTTGTAGGGATAGGGTAGCTGATCAGAGTAAATGGAAAATAGATGTAACTAAATGCAGGGCATATTTATTCAGAATCATTGCATTTTAATTTCTGTTCTGAGCAATCACAAAAACAACATCATCGTCAAAATGATTTGTCTTATTTCGCTTTGTAAATATGCTCTTATTTTGAAATGTCTCCTCACTGATGTTTCCTTACACCCCCTATGCGGGCTGATTCACTCTTCCTAAGAAATGAGTATTGTTGCTATAATATTCAGGAGCTTTTTAGACATTCTTAGAATTCTCTTTTTATCAGCAACAATTCTAAGAACAATTTCTGGTTTCACCTTTGGAGACTTGTCAAAAGCACACATTGTTCTTATTCTTCCTTACAAGTAGCTGCTGCTTTTGTGCTCCTTCAGGATCAAGAGTGCAAATGATTTGTGCAGGTGCAGAGCCGCCATTTTCTGATCCCCTATAGTCAGAATATAAAAAACATTTTAAATTTGTCTTAAACAAATCATACAAAATCCCAGCATTTATAATGTCTGTTCTGGTTAGTTATGATTTTGCTTAAACATTATTGGAAATTGTTGTAAATCTCTTATAAATGCAAAAATGGAACTTAAGAGTTCTTTATTAAGAAGGTGTCGGTTATGACTTAGCCAGTTAAATGGAAAGTTGACCAAATGACTAAATGTCGATAGATTAAAAACAAAAACGTTTTTTACATTTTATTTCAAGTTGTTTTTAGGTTTTATAGGGTTTTTATAGGCATATCATGCAAAATCCATCATTTTAGCTCTTAAATATATTTTGTTCTGTAACAGCAGTTTCTAACACTTTGCAAAAATCTTTTAATCTCTCCAGATGAATAGGATGATATCTTCAGATGCTGTTCAGGTCATACTTTTACAGTCCATACAGTTCCCTCCATTTTCTTTTATATTAAGTTATCTTAATATAAAAATTTGCTTTTAAACTACTATACCAAGTAATTGACGTCTGTTTAACATACCAGTGGATAACAATTCTTTCATCTCGCAGTATTTTAAACGTATTTGTAAGTAAACTTGTATACATATTGTGGTAGCATTGATAGTTTAAAAGATTTCTGACATGTGATTTGTGTTAAAGTATTTTCTGTTAGATTAATAAAATAATTACAGATTGTGTTACTACTGTGAAATGGTTAAGTTTTTCCTAAATCATACTTTTTAAGTCTTAGAAATTCACCTTTAGCCAATTATATGATTAAGAATGCCTCTAGCCCAACTGATTATTCATTTTTAATGAAATGCAGTTGCTTTTTTTTCAAACCCCGAAAAAAAAAAAGTGACTTAAAAACAAAGCTGTCTCCCCCCAACTTGGTCATTTCATAAAATCACAATATCGCTCCACTTTTGAAGGCTAAGCAAACCTCTCGAGATGAAAAAAAAAGAAAAAAAACATTTTCACCAGTTAGATATTCACTAAAATATATGTTGCTGCTCTGTGAACTTAATCTGAACTTTGAGCCAGAATTGATGCACTCTCACTCACATAACCATTCGCACCACAATGGTGGCACAGCATGGTTAAAACAAGTGCTTCATGGAGGGGGCACTCTTACATATTTATTACATATCTTATTCTCTTTCATATTTGTTGTGCAATTGCTAGGTTTCAGCAAACAGGAAGGGGCTGCTGCACAGACAGCAGGAACTCATTAAGATTACTCAGGGATGCATGAAACAAGCAAAACACTGCTTTTTGTTCAACTTGATGAATGAATAGCACTATAACTTATTTAAAGCTAAACTTGTATGATATAGGCCGTTTAGGAATTTATATTTTTTCAGGCTTCATTGGTAAAACACACAGTTGTCTTTATACAGATTCTATATTTTGTTTGATTTGACTGAGTATGAAGGGTCCCTCTTGCATGTTAAGAGACTGGACAAAGACAAGTTGGTTAAAGAAAAAATTAAAAGTTATATTCCATTGTCCTCTAGCCAGGTCTCTGATGCACAAGAGATTTTAGATCTCAATGGAACTAATCTGCTTAAATAAGAAACTGGAGCATTTAACACACTGCATTCCCATCCTGCTATTTAGAATATGAAGGATGTCTTAGTGGCATAGCGCAAAACCTAATAGTAGTTTAATACTAGTCCACATTTGTACTTTATTTATGCCTCAAAACCAAATGCACATTTACATTCAGCTGCCTCGGTATCTGCTCTTTTACCTGCTTTAGTCAAACTTGTCATCTGGTCCTATAATGGATAGGTTTCCACTTGGTAAATGTACCATGTCCAGACACTGTCCACCTCAATTATGATGAGCAGTGACATCCCTCAACACACTGCAATCATTTTTCCACATCAGCACCTTCTGAACAACCTCCTGCAGCGATGTAAGCAAGCAACCTTTTTGTTGCTGTCTGGTGTTTAGTGTGTCTGACCAGAGAACTGTTTTTTTTAACCCAGGAATTACATTTAATAGCTCCATCAGTAATAACATAGGTGCAGTTTTCGACAGTTGTGCAAAGCTGACACAAGATGTGACTACACATCAATAATCACTGCATTCAGTAACCATGTTTTTGTAAAGAACTTGATTCCTCAAGTTCTCAACGTGGCAAGCGGTGATGAATTACTTTTGTTTTACACAAGCAAACATAAGACTCAAAACAATGAACAAGGATAATATATTAAATGGTGATCATATTTAGTGTAGAAGAGACTACTTTCTATGTATTAAAATGTCAGCAAAGCACTATTTACACAAGTCTCAGGTTATAGTAGATGTGAGAAATGGAGTCATCATAAAAAGCTAAATCCTGAGTGATAATGCTTACTGTGTATCATAACTATAATCTTATACACTTACTAATTTGGTCAATTTTTCATGAAAAGTCTGGAAAATAATTTAGCTAAGATCGAGCATACCCACAAAACATAAAGCAAATAATCTCAAAATAAGTATTAAAAAAATCAGCGCATATATCACATCCACCCCCAATAACCAACTGATCTGAAAGAATTAATAAGCGCATTTTTATTTTGTCGAATTGGAGGTATTTTCTTAAAGAAAACAAACCTGGAGAGGGTATGATTTTGTTAGAGCAAATTAATTTTTTTAAAGTCACGACTTCCCTTCCTGTTCATACCTCGCATAGCAAAGCTGCACTGCTGTGTATTTTAGTTATAATTGTAAATCATCTTCAGCTCTGCACATTCAAATGCAGATCAGCAAAACTGTGAGGCTCTGCAAACACAAATCTTTTCTCTAAATTTGCAGCCAAACAGGATTAGGATGCATCTTCATGCTCCCTCTAACAGCACACAGGGAAAGGCTAAATTCAGTGTTTGAGAATGCCGGTTTTTAGTTGTCTGCAGAGATACTGTTAGTCTATGATCCCAACTTCGAATCTGTATATCTGGCCTTTGCATACTGATGAGTTCAAAGCATTGATAATTCATCAAGGAAGAGGCGAGGCAGTGAGAAGGAGAGGGAGTGAAAAAGAAAAAGTTTGGCGTTTCTCAATCTGACTCCTTCTACACACATTCATAGACACATACTCACAAGCACATTAAATATGCTGAGCTTGGTTTGGCTCAGGGCCATTTTTCTTATTTATCTATAAAACAGTACATTATTTCCTATGGCTTGAAGTTTGACTGATGTGCATGTCACCTGTTCAGCCTGCGTTGTCAACGCTCCAAGAAATACGAACAGAATGCTAAGGTTTACTGTGCCACTCATAAAGGAACAAGGATTGTTTTCCAATCCGTCCACAGGTTGGCATATTTCTCCGTTGTCACAGGAAAAGTGGTTGGAACACAATGCATACTTTTCATAAAAGATTTGTGGTTTTGATAAACATTCACTTGGGTAGCTCATGCTGCTGAAATCAATGACTCTTGAGATATTTTCAGTTTAGAGTTTATCCAGTCATTCTAGGACAGTTTTGTGTTGGGGACCATGACCCTTTTAGTTCATGACTTGCAGGAGGAGTGCAAGCAGGATCTTATCTCTCTCAGCAGACCTCCGTGCAGCAGCACGTCAGGTCTGAAGAAGCATCTGCCACATTATTAGCTTGATCCTGTGGTGCTCTGGCTGCATGACTGAATACTTTCACTCTCATCCTCCCCTCTGCTCTCTCTCTCTCTCTCACACACACACACAAGATGTAACTGAACCCCCAACAGCTAATAAGCAACATTTACTGATCACTGGGATCATAAGGGGTGAATAGGAAGAGGCATTGGGAGACTAAAGGATGGCTTACTTTCCAACCCTCTCAGCATAAATTATTCCAGCCAGTTTGATTGGATGCCTATGAGCAATGAATTGATGTAGCAGCGGTGAAAATTCATCAGGATTCTCCTGCTTAGGCCGTGGTTGGAGTCTCATTAAAATAAGCAATGTAATACAAGAGGCTTAGAGAGCAGGAGCAGCAGTAAATGGTTCCAGTTGAGTTAACCCTTAGGTCTTGTCAGAGAAATTAATATTTCACTTGCTAATTATTTTGATCTAAAATTTAGAGCCATGACCTTCTTCAAGTCCCTCTATGCTGCCAAGATGAATATTCACTCACCTACTGTGACAACTCACCCACAAGCTTGATAGCTGGAAACAAAAAAGTGATTAGATGTGCACTATTTATCCTGCAACAAGAATGACCATGTATCTGCCCACGTGTCAAAAGAACTTTCTACAACCCGAGGAATGTTGAAAAAAAAGAATAATTCCGCTCTTGAAAATGTTTCAAATAAAATAGAAAGATTATATTTTTACAGTCATATGAATTTAATAAAAAGACTATCAAAGAGAGCAAAGCACTTGGCTGCAATTTAATCCGCTGTAGGTACTTCTAGACTTATTATGTATGGCTTGCAGCAGTAGCCCACACAGTCAATTATTTTTGAAGTAAAACATCTGTAGTCATCTACCTGCAGTTTTTTATGGGTAACAAGGTAACAAAAATCAATGATACAATTTAAAAAAAGGTAACAGGTACAGTAGCATAAAAAGTGAGCTCAAGGTAGAATATCATTGCACTGTCCCACTGTTTGGCAACCAGTAAAGGTTTAGGAAAAACAATCACCTCAGATTAATTAGTTGAGATCCAAGTCAAGGAAATTGTTTTATCACTTTATTATAAATGGTTTTACTTACTCAGACATTTATTTTAAGGTTTTAGTAACAATCAGCAAATTATTATGGTTCTTTCTATTACAAACAAAAAAACAAAAACATTTTACTAAAATAAAGCCAACATGTCACAACAGTAGAAAAAATGTTTTTAAAAAAATTTAATAAAAAAAATTATAGTTCATAAAAAAATACATTTTCCTCTGATTACATATAAGTAGCTAAATACTAAAAAGTACCGGACCATTAAAAAATGTGTAACATTATATAAACCTAAAGATTTACAACAATGTTGGAAATAGTGGTAGAAATAAGTCTGTTTTGGGCTTTTTTTGGGCAGTTGAGCAGCAGCATGAGAGGCCACACCTACAGACATGGGTGGTAATGAAGTGTATGAGGAATTTTAAAAATGGAGTGGCAGGGAATACTTGATGATTACCAGGTTACACCCTAGTTAGCAGATGTGCTACAGTTCCTTGGGATTTGAAAAAATATACTGAAATCTAATTGTCATTGGTTCTTTGAACAACACCACCAAACTCGTAATTCTGACCAATTGTGTCACACAAACTCTTCCCACAAAAGTAGATAGGATCAATCATGCCAAACACAAACTCCTCTTGCACCCAAGAAACTCTCACTTAGGCGCTGCAGAGACTCCTACTTGAAAAAAAAAGTGCTAGAAAAGGGTCAAAAAGTAACTGTGTTACTGTAGCCTTAGGGAGATTGTGAAACAAACTCTATTAAATGTCATACTTGGTTCACTGTGTTCTTAAGTGCAGTGAGCCCAGCTGCCTGCAATGAAATTCTACAGCACTTTTTGCTTCCCTTTGCTGAAGATGCTGCTTTCATTTTCCAGTGGGATTAGGTTCTGTCTACATTACCTAAAGTACCAATCACTGGTTCAATGTCCATAAAATCACTTTGCTAGACTGGCCAAAAAAATTAACCAGAACTAAACTCTACTGTGATTCTATAAGGCTCCATAATGTATTATTTATGTAAATGCAGAACAAATCAATTGCTGAGTGAATGTAGTAAAAAGACTTACGTCAAAGGAAGTCCATATTTCAGTAAGTCCTTTTGAAACATTATAATTTTCTGTGACATTAATTTGGGTTTTCAAAAGCTGTTACTCATACACTGCAAAAAATATCCATCCATATTCGAAGTCTGGATGCTATTCTACCGTAGGGCAGCACAGATACAACCACACACAGCCCTGAAAAAAACAAGAATAAAATCAAACATGAATATCTGCTTCAAATATGTATTTTCTCCTTATTTTGATAAGGGAGGTAAGATATTGCTGGTGCAATAAGACGATTTGCTTTCAATATAAGAAAAGAAGTATTATCTTATATTAAATGCATAATCTATAATTATCTTATTTTAAGGGCACTTTTCCACTGCCGGATCATTTTATCTTTTTTCAGATATAGGATCATTTTATCAGCCTTTCCAAATTAAGGGCAAATAAGTTTATTTTAAGAAATATTAACTTGTTTTTAGATCAGTTTTTCCATTATAGTCATAGAAACCCACATAAAGGAATCTGTGAGATATGTTACTATCTCTGTAATGATCTTATTGTTTATGTTCCTTTTTGAATTGAATTACTGAAAAAGGTCATCTTCTCCATAATCTTTGTAACGGTGTTACATAATAACATCGTTAGCTAATGTATTAGTTAATAATTGAAAAAAATAATCTCAAAAATTACTTTTCACATACTGGTACCTTAGTGAGGCAATCCAACACAGCAAGTTACTCCAACTCATTCAATCAAAGCGACTTTTGAGGAGAAATTTTTCCAGGGATGAGCGGCAGCAGAGAGCTGAGATAGAAGCATGCAGTAGGTGACTGGCTGGGCTGCTGTGTTCAGCATGTGTTGAACACAGTAAAAGAAGAGACATTGGAGACCAACAGATTGAATGATAGTCTTCCTAAAAAAGCCACTTTCTGAGGTCAAAGACTAAATGTTCTTGTGATTTGCAAATTATGTCGGGAACAAGGACGTTTTCCATGTTGATAAGAAACAGCTTTAATCTAAAGAAGCTCCAAACGCCATCCCATAGACAGCAACACTGACTGACAGCTGGCTGCCTTGGTTCATCAACACATGTTGCCCTTTACTTGTTATACTGAATTCCCTTGCATAATTTACTGTATTTTCTCACTGAAATAGAGGGATTAGACCCAATGGATGTCCTTTCTGGAACTGTGTGGCCTCTGTTAAGTTCTGTTGTTCTTTTATTATAAACCTAAAACCCTATAAACATCTACATAAATATATTGTACATTATCTCACTACAGACACCTAAATGGCACAGATCAATATCCAATGTTTTCAGATATCCATTAATTAGTTGATTAATTCATGAACTAGTTCATGACTTCATTAGTTATTAAAGTCATCAATTAATATCAAGCATTTTATATTTCAAAGTTGAACTTACACTGTACAACTGTATGTAATGTTATGATAACATGCAACTTATCTAATTTCATCGACATTTTAGATTATAAGAAGCAACGTCACATTTACTTTGACTAGTTACTGGGTAGCTTGATTGGGCAGTAACTGAATCACTAAGTCAGTTACTTTTTTGAAAAAGTAACTAGTTATTCAAACTAGTTACTTCTTTTTTAAGTAAGTTTTCCCACACTGTCCATAATATTCTAATTAACTGAGATGTAGCAGTATAAGCACAGAGACATTTTCAGGATTGTAGCAATGATATGCAGAGTTGGTTTTGTTTTAGTTTTGGCTTTTTATCTTACCATGTCTAAAGTGTCTTTCTATCTGCAGCCAAGTTCTGTGGAGACCCCGGTGTGCCTTCCAAAGGACGGCGAGAAGGACGCAGTTTCATTTTCAAGTCAGAGGTGGCCTTTAGTTGCAGCGCCCCCTACGTTCTTGTTGGATCAACAACACGCATTTGCCAAGAGGATGGGACTTGGAGTGGGTCTCAGCCTCGATGTATAGGTATTGCACTTCTCCATAAAAATCATTATTAGGATAATTAGTATCCTCGCACAAGAGTGATCCATTTGATACGGCGAGTAGTTTAAATCTTTATAATTTCTGCCGAATTATCATGATATCAATTAACAGTAAATTAAATTTTGTTGTCCTTATCTTAAATGCTTGAGAGATCTTTCATTACATTCGGATAATAGCAAAATTAGTATTCATTTCAATTGAATTTTAGAGGTACAAAACTCATTGTGAAGTGGATGAATCATTCCCAGACGATTCTGCTCACGTTAGCACCCATCTTCAGTAAGTGTCTGCCTGTATATAGCACTCCTGGGAACTATAACTTTTTAATTATCAATCCTTTTTTTGTCATATTAAAGGGTTTGCTGTTCTTGTAACTACACTATGATCACAATGTTTTCTTTTTACAGAGCCTACCAGAAGCACATGTGAAAATCCAGGAACACCTGAGCATGGCTTCATGAATTACTCTACAGGTTTCAAGGTAAGATGAGCAAAAAGGACTATTTTAAAATGTGTTCACATTGATTTTTTTTTTTTAGATTAATGCAAAATATAGTTTAAGAAAACCTAAGCCACTGTTAGCAATACTGAAAGCTGAATTTTAAGTATGGCCTTACAACTTGAGTTCCAGCCATCTGAAGGCTGAAATGCTGGCAGATCAATCTATGAATCCTCTCACATTTCAAACACTCTTTCAGCAAGACACTGTGGGAGACGCTCTGGCTGGTAGCTCTGTCAGCACCGTTGGACAAGGATGGAAATGATAGCATAAGCTTTCAGTTTCTTTTCAAGGATATGCTTCATATTTTTCCTACTATTATTTTCACAGCAGGGTATGGCAATATTTTTCAATTTTATTAAATTCAAGAAAAAAAGTAATCTGGAAAGGGGAAATTATTTTGAAAGTAAATAAATATACAGGTGAGAACAAATTTTCACACTGACAGGAAAAACTGATGTTATTTGAGACTAAATAAAAAGTTTTGAGAATAAAAGATAAATTCCAAATTGCCATTTGGAAAATGATTTCCAAATGAAAAAAGCTCTCTCAAAAATATATTTTTAATCTCACTTATTGTTTTTTTGGTAATCATAATGGAAGCATTTTCTCTAAAAATGCCTCGCCTAGAATGTGGACGACAGCTTTTTGTTGTGTTGATGGGCGCGGTTAAACGTCTGTCGTGAAGCTCGCCTTTGCAACTGAACGAGACGGCCGTGCATCACATTTGTGTTATGCGACTTATTAAATTAGTAAAAATGCTCCCATTGTAACCCCAAAAAAGTACCATGTGGGTTTGAGCTAGTTTTTAGTGGGAGAGAATTACCATTTTATAGGAATAAATAGGTATTTTTCCACACACACTTATGTTTTTCCTCCATGTCAGTTTCCATGCTTTATATTATCCATATTTAGTTCTGATGTCTGTTTCTTTTTGTCTTTTTTTCTATAGATGTTTCTCAACAAAATTCCACAGTTTTATTAAAGTACTTGATCCTCAAACATCCAGAAGTTTAGTCTAAGATACAACAAAAATAATTTCGATATGTAACCTGTAGTCTAAATTCAGTAGGGACGTCATAATTGTACATTCTACAATGAATAAAGTATTTTTCTATTTTAAGCAGCTCTACTTTAGTAATATTTTGATTATTAAGCAAAATAATATTCTGGAATAAACCTAGCATCCTGAAAGAGTAGTTTATGTTTCCCTCCTTATCATCTTCCTAGTGTTTTGGACCTAGTTTAAAACCCTTGGCTAAATTTAACCTGAAACTTCCTTGAAATATTAAATGGTCTATTTTTTTCCATTTCATTTTGTGTGTACTTCTAGGTAATGTGTAATCATTCAGCGTGTGATGTTGCTATCATGAAAAGACATTGGAATTCATATAAATATATAGTAGGAACATTTATGTTTTTCTCTGTAGATATAGTTTGGTGTAATGTTTGAGGTTTTAACCTTTGCACAAGTCAAAGTGAAAATTTTTTGTCATAAAATCAATATTAAAACTTGTGTGTGCTTGAGAGCTCCCATGAGTTGCTCTCACTCTCATTATTTCCACTCTTTTACTTTCTGTGTGTCACAAGTTAAGCGTAAACAATTTCTTCTCAACATTCAGCAGATTCAGCGATATGAAAAGTGTCACAATAAAAGCAGAACCAGCATATATGGATTAGTGCTTGTAATGGCGTGTGAACGTGCATCATTCTGCATTTCTGAACAACTCTTAACAACATCTTGACGTCTCCAACTGAGAAAAATCATGTATTGAAATGGTTGCTGAAGATAGAAAAACAAAATAATTTAAACACTAGTAAAACAGACGACCCTGTCTAATCTCTGGATATCAAAGGAGAAAAAAGCTCTCATGTTTACCACAACACACTACAGATAATCATTACTATGGAGAAAAGAAACATTTAGTCTTGAGTATTATTTTCAAGCTCTTTAGATTTGAAGCTGTGAGCTTATTGGCATTTGCATCAGTGTATTGATTCTTTCCTTGTGTGTTGGCTGTCTGTGGTCAGGTGGGGAGCAGAGTAGACTTCCAGTGCCAACAGGGACACATACTGCAGGGCTCCACAACAAGGCTGTGTTTACCAGATCTTACCTGGACTGGGGTTCAGCCTACCTGTGTCCGTAAGTGCTTTCCCTTGTATCTTTAAATCTCTTTTACGGTCTTTGTTTTTCTCCAATCTTTCAGTCTTTCTCTCACTATCTGTGCTGCTGGCTACTCAGAGGGTCTATCCTTGCTTGTCCTCTGCCCTGCACCTCCTCACCCTCCCTGTGCCTCTGTCAATGCCATGTTTTCTCATTCGCTCAATCCTCATCTAACCTAGGACCTTCCAGTAGATTGCTTCTCGTAACTCAATCAACCGCTCATCGTTCTGAGACTGAAGTGTTGACCAAGATTACTGTTATTCTGTTTAAATAAGCCGAACATTCGACCAACATCAAACCTGGGCTGTGCACTTTATCCCATTCACTTTGCTTGTGATGTGATTTGGTATATTTGAGATCCCATTCTGCAAAAGCGTTTTCTGCTGGAGCCTTTCCATCTCAATTCAGAGCAACACTGGCCTTTGACAGCTACTGTTAACATGATAGATAGATAGATAGATAGATAGATAGATAGATAGATAGATAGATAGATAGATAGATAGATAGATAGAT
>JAUZNJ010103231.1:0-20924 GCA_034780135.1 Jordanella pulchra | reverse complement strand
CTGCGCACCGTTCTGATTGAAGTTGAGGGGATACTCAATTCAAAACCCCTAGGTTATACTTCGTCTGAGGTAGCAGAAAAAACCATACACACGGTTAGAGTTTAAGAATAAACGGCAAGTACAAGTTGAACTTCCTGGAGTGCGACTCTACGTTTCTTTGGAGTTCTGACCGGACTCACCACAGTGATCTGAACTTTCCACCAGCAGTAAAATCCCTAATCTTTAGTCACGGTTGGGCCGGTGCCAATCTACGGGCAAAAGGCAGGTTACATCCTGGACAGGACGCCGGTCTGTTACAGGGCAACACATACAACCGTGCACACACACACTCACACCTAAGGACAATTGAGAGATACCAATTAAATATGTGCCTTAAAGTCCAATTATTAGCCCTGTAGGGGTACACAAGTTCAAACTGCTCCTCAGGGGACAGAAATGTACTCCTACTGTACCCTTTTTTTTGAGAGTGTGAAGACTTTAGCAGGAGCGTTCTGGATCAGCTGCAGCGATCTGATTGACTATGAAGTCACAGGTCTTCCTTAAGAAGTAATCAGTTTTACTAAAGATGGTGGCGTATTTTAGTTTTTCAAGGTGCTGCTGAGACCTTAGTCCTTTAATCCCAGAGACATTCTTTAGATAACTGAAGGCCGGCTTTGTTTTTGTCTTAATGAGCCTCTAAAGGTTTGGAACTGAGTCGATCACTTTAATGCCAGATTGGTAGTTTCTTACTGTATTGAGTAAAGCTGTGTGGAAACTTTTAAACATTCTTTCTTTGGTCCAGCAATTATAAAAAGTAAATCCTAATTGCAAGATATCCGCACCTTTTCATTTAAAACTTAATAAAAAAACTAAAAAAAATCAAAATCTGCCTGGGGTATGAACGATTTTGAATTAAAAAGCTGTGGCTGCTTATACATGCATATTTGATCTAAAACAACCGTATTTATTTGCATTTCTCTTTGTTTTAAAAGATTAAAATAATTTGCATTAGGAAATTTTTTGCTTTGTTTATTGTAAAGCGTTTAAACTAAAGAGTGTAAATAGAGAACAGAGTAACTATCTGGGAAAATATTAAATGAAAAAGAGCAGAAATATTTTTTTATTATATGCTTCCCAGTGGGGAATGTCAGGTGTACCAGCAATGTGAAATACAAAATGGAGGCATATTAACTGACTCAGGAGTGAAAATGTAAAAACATAAAGAAAGAATTAGAGATGAGTAAGGTTAGATTTACAACAGAAAACATATTCTATAGCTATTATTAATTGCTATGCTTAGAAATGTCACCTAGTTATTGATAAAATCTATATAATGTAAACCATCAGCATTACAATAAACCGTTTATCAAAAGAAGCTTAGAAATGCCATACTGCAAATCTTCAAAGCAATAAAACACAATAAAAAAAGAAGGACAATAAATTTCACAACTGCAGGCAGAAATTGCTGATCTCTGCTATATCTTTGTACACGCTTCTCTCCAATAAAACCAACCTCCGTGTTGAAAGGGTTTTTTTTTTTTAAAGCAAAAACATTCACTTTCTAAGTTTTACTCATAGTTCGTCTTACTCAGCACATTCCCTTGTTCTATCCAGTGTTTATCCATCAGTGAGTTTGTGTTTAAATATAAATTTGCAACTTGCAGAGATCTCACTTCAATGCACAACATCCTGTTAAAAGATATCTTTCTTTTTCTGCAATATTATATTTGTCTGGAGGCAAGATGTGATCAATCAGTTTTTGTCACTGGGTAATGATTTAAAACATTTATATATATTTAGGTAATTAGTACATATGCATTCCTAGTGTATCCAAACAGCTCTATACAAGAACAATAGTGACTTTGATCCTGTCTGTAACTGAGATGACAATTGCAAAATTGTAATAGCAAAAACCTTTTTCTTTGTGTTCAGGATTCTATTGGCTTTCACAATTGTTCTGAGGTTAGATAACACACAGGTGGACAAACGGATGCATTGTGACTTGATTTATATCTGGAATGTTTGCTACAGCCATTTTAGTTGAACAAGAACTGTGAATACAGCATTGTTTTAAACCAAGATGTTTGAGGAGCGTTAGGAACTAAATGACATAATTCTTGGTTCAACTGGACATCTTTACACAACAGCATCAAACAATACACAATATATAAGTGATCGTAGTTTTCACTAAATTCTACTAATTGGAACATTAACATTTCTCACACAGTTACAGTGATTGATGCTTTACATCAGAGTTTTCTAATAGAAATAATCTACTTAGGCCACTCTGCGCAAAACACAGCTATATTTTGCGCAGAGTGGCCTGAGGAGATTATTTCAAAATTATGCTCTTTATTAGGAAAATTTGTAATCATAGGTACTGATAGAAATAAGCTTGAGGTTATAACTATTTACCTTTGCATTTAGCTGTTCCCAAACACAATAAGAGATTTTGTAGCAGCAGTCAACCTGCTACTTTATTGACCAAAGTCAATCTGTGTTTTTCTAGTGGGTGTCCTAATATAGTATTTTAAATAAAACTTTTACATTGGAATGGTTATATATTGATATTCTAAGGTGATTTAAACATTTTCTGCTATCATATGTCTGCACATCATCATTAGATTAAAAAAGGAATCCTAATGAACATAATTGATCTTTGTTGTTATTATCCTAAAGTAATTTTATCAATACAAAATTTTTGAAATCAACTCTCTGGTCAGTTCTATTATAGTCCTTTTTAAAATCTCATTAAATCCCACTAGGGTTAGATCCTTTTACTATTTTAAATATTTGTGTTTGGTTAATATACTGAATTATGATCTTGTTGTACTGCTACACACCAGTTTAAAAATTACATGAAATGTGAGGGTAATTGGTTGCACAGGGTTTTAATCAGATATTCTTTTATGTTTTTTACTTAATTGATAAAAAAACATAACACAAGTCTACATATGAAAGTAGAAAGACACAATGCACATTTAGGGCCTGCTCTATTAAATGTTTGCTTGTATGAAAGCACATACAAACATGCATAGTGCACAGGGTTGATCTATTAACACGATACACCCAGACTGTGTCTGTGACATATGCAACATAGCAGAACTAGCCATATCTATTAAGCATGTCTTTCTTTACATATATGCAGATAACGATATGCAGCTTTGATCATTTAGCACCCTAAATATGATCTATAAAGCATACAATTGATTGGTTGGTATTTTTGCATCCATATTCAACACATTTAAAAGCAGGTACAAACTGACACAGCATTATTAACAAATGTCTGGTGTCATAGAAGCTATAAGGAGGAATAAGGAATAGGTACAGACAACAGAAAATGGAAAGAGACAAATTATTTTGTGTTAACACATGTCCAGGCTGTCTGGAATGCTACACATATTGTGGAATGACGCCTATCTTTCAAATACCATTTTTGAACAGCTGCATGGCTCAAAAGGCTGGTGTGGAACTAGTCACAAGTAGCAGCCATGCCATACCACCTATTCAATAGCTACTTGCAACACTGAATTTTCTCATGATAACTGATTACAGTTGGATATCTTCCTCTCTGTATTTTACAAGTTATGATAATCAGGACATATTCTGCATGAAAACAATGCATCACTCAATCACATCATTGCAGTTAGTGGCATGTGCAGGAGTTTTTTCTCTGGGGGTCTGTCCAGCAGGAGTGGAGGCTTTTTGGCTGTGAGGGGCTGTAGGGCGTTTCACCACATTGCACTTGTTTTTACATATTTTTAATCACAACCATCAAATCAAGTGGATGAGGAGATTAACACAAATCTGTCCTTTGAAAAAATAAATAAATATATAATTTAAGCTATCAACTGGTGCCTTGATAAATTTAAAACTGCTCTTTTATCCACAGGGATGGCTTGACATTCCTCTGTCTTCATTGGTGGTGAAATGCAATATTATATTACATAATGAAATAAATACTTTCTTTTTGTGTGTAACTCTTTACTAAAACTGTTCACACAACTTTGGTGCTGAAAACCTTCAAACTGCAATGTTGACTTTCAATTGTTGTTGTTACTCAAGCTGTGCATTAGGAATGACCATCACTGCTAAGAGAAAACATTTCTTTTTATATACTACCTACTGCAATAATAAATCCAATTTGCTCTCCCAACATCTCAATCGTTATAAGCAGTAGCTCAAGTAAAATTGTCATTTATGCACCAACAACTCTGAGCTGTTTTGGGGGGATCTTAGTAGATCAGGAGCCAAATAAATATCAGATGCTTTTCCTCTCATGTTTTTATGAAGGCAATCACTTACATTAGATTTCATTTATGGTTATCAGACAGTATTGCTGCTGGCTTATAAAGGGAGGAAAAGTCAGATAAAATGCATCTAACGGCATCATTTGGTTCAACCATGACTCAGAAATCTCAGCACTTTGTTTTCAAAGCACTATTATAGTTTAGCCTATTGGTATCCTATTTTTACACAGCATCAACATCCTTTGAAATATATTCTGCGTTAATGAAAGTTAACAATTTTTCTAATGTAAATTTGATATTTAAGCCATTTGTGGTACCATATTTTTTCCTACCTAAACAGGGAAATGAACTCAGGTAAAATCCAAGCAGCCTTTGACCGCTGTGTCCAGCTCTTTGGAGAGGATGTGGCTCATTGCATCCAGATTCCCCATCAGAGTTTTCTCTCATTGGTTGGTGGAATTCGTTTCCTGAGGTCATTCTCTTATCACTGCCCCCCACCTCCCCTCAGACTCTCATTAACTCATCTTGCTCAGTTTTTTTTTCTTGTCTCTGATGACACCAACTCCCTCTGTCTGATTATGATCACCTGTAATGACTCATGGCTCTAATGTTTCTCATTTAGTGAAATGGACTATCAGTGTCAAGGCTGAGTAGCTGCGGTTTTCCGTGTAAGCGAATCTGTACAATACATATTTGACTGTGTGAGTAAATGTAAGTCAGCATTTAATAAATGTTATTGGGAGAAAATGTTACAAAAGGCCTGACCAAACCCTGTGTCATTCTTTCACTGTGTCATTGCAGAATGTCAAAGCTGCTTCTTTAATAAACTAACCATAAATGAGGCAGAAACCCATCCCTCCCTTAAATGTGATTTACTGCGAGCAGTAATGTCCAAAGTGCTTCACTGACTCTTATGTCCCCGACTGATGGAGACACTTTCTGCTATCTCCCAGCAAGCCAGCATGTGGGAGTCATTACTCCTTTTGCCCTACTCGGGCTTGTTGAGCTCCAGTTCAACAAATATCATTAATCAATTCCAAAGACGCTGTATGATGTGCTGCTGCAGGCTCAGAGGCAGAAATCTGTGAGAAGAAACCTTCACCAATTGGATAAGTGAAATACTTGGGTATTTAAATCACATTTCCCCCTCCAAGCAGGCATGTTTTACAACTTAAAACAGGTATAAAGCTGCCTTCTCAAAATTCTACCACAGGACATTACCTTGGTTCTGCTCCTTCCTAATATTTTGACTGATTATGTTATTTTGTATTCTCCATGAAACAAACATTTGTTAAAGGATAGGTCGCTCTCAGGACCTCAGAGAATTAAAATGTGGTACTATGATAGGATGCCATAAATCCAGTTATAGAAGCCATTAGGAATGGCAGTAACTGCACCATGAGTAATAGGCGATGTAAAATCATAGTATTAGCAGATGTTGAGGCACACAGTGCACAGATATTGCTTTTTGTAGCAAATTCAAAAGCTACAGGCCTCCAGAGTTTATGCCTTTGAGTTTACTTCCATCACTGTGTATAGAGCAGCTGCAATACATTTTGTCATGAGTGCAGGTTTAAATCCCACTGGCAATGGACTCTTGAGCAGTGGGCATGTTTAGTCTGAAGTGACAAATCATCATTCCGGTAATCCAATGGACCAGTCTGGGATTGTTGGTTGGGACCAAGCTGACTACACCCAAACTGCCACAGCTTTGGGGGATTTGGTGTTGAACTGATTATCAGTAGTTGGGCTTGGCTCTTAGATTCACTAATAAAACTACCATTCAGAACACTAACTGCACCAGACGCTGTGAAAATATTTTGGTGAGGGCTTCTTCCTTTCCCAAAAAGAATGTGCACAATTTATTTAAAGAAGGGCTTGTAAAGACACATAGGACCAAGTTTAAGGTGGCATAATTTGACCAACAAATCCTATCCTAAACCTAGCTAAACACCTTTTGGATGAATTACAGCAAATCTATGGCCAAGCCCTCCTACACTAAATCAGTGACTTACTTTACAAATGATCTCTTAGAAAATGCCCCCAAATTCCCTTAAAAATCTTCTAAACCTTTTAGACAGCCTGTAGGAAAAGTTAAAGCTATTCAATTGTTTAACCTTTGTGTTAAGCATATGATGACATTAGAGTCAATGTGTGAATAAATGCAAGTAACTATATTTTAAGGAAATATTGGATTTGTCATCTTTCACTAGGGAAAAGAAACTAAGATGACCATATTTATGCACCCAATCTAAATATGAAGTGACCTTTTTTCATTTAATATCCACTCCTTAAAGTTTCTGCCTGCCTCCTACTCTCCGTGTAACAAACAACATCATTTTGTTCATTCCATTTACTGTCCTAAGTTTTGTTTTATTGTATTTTTATCACTGTTAAACACAATTAAATATAAACGTTAAAGCTAAAACAACAATCATTTCTGTCAGGTTTAGATTCTAAAATCAGTTTTTTTTTTAAATCATTTTGACCTTTGTTATGCAACAGTACTCACCACAAACTGGACTTGTCATTGTTCATTAAAATATTATTATTTGGAAAATAATATATTATGAAGGAAATTAAACACAAGTCACAGATTGTTAAAAAATAGATACATTCCATGATCACTTCAAAAGAAAATTCTAGATATAGAAAACTTTATATATTTTAAAGCAGATACAGAACCCCCTCTTTTCATGATTTTAAAGCAAGGTAAACACAAACTTGAAAGATAACATTATCCTCCTCTGCTCAATTTAATATGGGTGCCTCTAACGCTTATCTTTTTGCTCTTTCATTAAAATTGGTTCCTAAATAATCAAACACATTTTGATGGTTAAGGGTTCTGTAATGTCTTACACATCCATAATGCCACCCCTACACCACAATTTCTCACTTGTCTAGAGACCCTAATCCTATCCATTAATGTATCTTAAATATATATTACATCAATTGAGTGTCTTTTGAACCTCATAGGCGTTCCTTCTTTAGAGCCACAAGCCACATAGCCACCTTCTGATACTGTAGATTAAGACATAAGTGATAAATCAGCAAAATATGATATCGAAGCTCCAGCAAGATGTAGCGTTGTAAAATTATTTTTGTCTGTGAATGTTCAATGCAGCAGAAAGGCACATGGACAAAGTCCAAGTATGAAAGGATTAAAAGGTTATGATTAAACCAATCAAAAATGTCATTTTCTGTCAGTCAGTCTGACAGTCAGTTTTTTTTTTTTTTTTTTTTACTGGTATAAAAGGTAAGGCAAGGCAAGTTTATTTGTATAGCACAATTCGGTACATGGACAATTCAAAGTGTTTTTCATAAAATAGAAAATAGAATAGAATAAAAATAAAAGCAGAGTAATAGCAAATAAACATTACAACATGGGTACAACAGATAAAATAGTGTGATCACAACCTTACTCACTTAACAGTTTACCTTCAACAGTCAAAGGCAGCTCTAAATAAATAAATGGGTTTTTAACTTTGACTCAAAGGCTTTTAGCTCTCTTACAGTCTTCTGGGAGTTTGTTCCAGATAAATGGAGCATAAGAACTAAATGCTGCTTCTCCATGTTTGGTTCTGGGTGTACAGAACTAGAAGACCTGATTGATCTGGGAGGTTGATAGACTAACAAATCTGTTGTGTATTGAGGTTCTGATCTACTCAGTGATTTATGGACTAACAGGAGGATTTTAAAATCTATTCTCTGAGCTACAGTGAGCCAGTGTAAGGATTTCAGAACTGGGCTGAGGTGCTCTACTTTTTTAGTTCAAGTGAAAACACAGGCAGCAGCATTTTGGATCAGCTGCCACTGTTTGATGGACTTTTTAGGCAAACCTATGAAGACGCTGCAGTAATCAATTCTACTTAAGATAAATGCATGAAAAAGTTTTTCTAGATCCTTCTTTGACATTAATTCTTATAATCCTGGAAATGTTCTTCAGGTGGTAAAAGGCTGACTTAGTAACTACCTTCAAAAGGTTAAAAGGATTATAATAATTAAAATTACTTCTATGTCCTGGGGCTTTTAAGCTTGGAAATCTGTATTCCTATTTCATGTTTTTAGTTTAAAGTAAGGAGAGAATTAGTTTATGAGTTGCTTTGTTAACTGAGTGATAGAGTATGCTCATTGGGCTAGCAGACCACACTTGGTTACACAAGCAGTTAAAAAGCCTCCACCACTTCTAAATTGCTTTTAAAGTGAGAGAAAAAGGAACAGTGACACACTGACACTATGAAAACATTAACATTTTTTGAAATGTTCACTTCATACAGGGCAAATGTTACCATCTCCATCTGAGCTTCCAAAACTAAAGATCGTTTTATTATTTTAATGGGATCGAGGGTTGAATTTGTTCACATCTTGTTAAAATCTAAAATAGTTTCACTGGTCAAACCTAAACAATCACTTTCCCCACTGAAATAGACTTTAAAATAATTATCAATTTTTATAGTCTTTGTGAAAAACAAAGGTTTCCCCAGCATACTGCTCATGTTTTGCCTTTCCAGTGCATCTATTGTTGTTTTTAATCTGGTATATGTAGGATGTTTGCCCTAGTAAGCGAATGTAGAGCTTTCCAGTAAGTGTCCGAATTATGACTCCTGAAATCCCTTTTATGACTAACAACCCAGATTCAATTATAAGGGTGTCTTCATATTTTTCATTTGATTATTCACATGCTTTAAAGGTCCCATATTATGCAATATTCACTTTTGTAAAAAGCCATATGTGTCCTGAAGATTGTGTATGAGGCTCACAAATGGAAAACAACCTCTTTCACCTCTATAATTGCCTATCTCCACCTCTTCGCTAATGTGCGCTCAAAATGCTTTGTTTGTAAAGCACTCCTCTTATGGTGTCATAAAGGGAAATAAGCTTTCCAAGAGTGGCCTATTGGTCAATCTCCAGCTTTCATTGCAGGTATTATTCTGTGCTCCAAGGCTACCTTAACGAATTCTGACTTGTTGTCATGATGGTAGGTAGTAGGGGTGTGGCCTTCAAGACTTTTAAAGATCTTTGAGACTTTCCCTGCCTCACCTAAAGAGTTAATGCCTCTGAATATAGTTTAGGGATATCAATTTTCAATTTATATCAAGAAGTCTTTTGACTGTGTTATTTTAAAAGTTAACAATGTTGGTGAAAATGGCTTAATATTAGAGGCCAGAGCATTGTATCTATGCCTCCATCAAACTCTCTTATAAATAATCATTAAGTAATTGTTAAATGAATAAAAGATAAACGGAATTGCTTCATTTTCTACAATACATGTGGTTTTAAAACAATTTCCTGTCATTTAAATGGCATTATTGTTAAAAACTGAGGCATTCTATGGCATGTAAAAGAATTTGTTTTGAAATTATTTGGTTGCTGATTTAATTATTAAAGTTTCCAGTAGAATTTCTGCTGTTATCACAGATGTACCAGCTGCCTCAAAGGCCTACTTGTCAACGTGCTGATATTGTTAAAAAAAAAGAAAAAAAATCCCATTCCCCCTGTCTTCACTCTTCTCTTGTTCTTTGGGAGGTGGAAAGAGTCTCAGGTGGTGAGGCTCAGACTGCAATTACACTTTAGATAGAATGTAACATGAAAGCAAGGATGGGAATAGGACTGGGAAGAAATATTTAAGTCAGGGAGCAAGGCCAAAGTCATTCGGAAAAAACAGGGATTACTACTCTGAGACCCCGATTTTACCACCAAGGTATTACCAAACTTAGCATGGAGTGGAGTTACATGTTGATGGATATGATATGAATGTAAATGATCATGTAAACCTTTAGAAACAAAGCTAGACCGTTGTTATCCCTCAGTGGTATTACTCAGAAAATTATTGACATTTAGAACCGACATTTCCAGGATTTTTAGTTTTTTCCACTAGTAGGAACAAAAAAGACACATATTTTTCATAATCCATTAGTGTTTCTGTTTTGTTTTGTTTTCTGTTTGTTTCCTGTATATTTCTCAGTAAATTTTTGCCATTACATTCTTGCTCTGTTTAGTTACTGTATGTGTTCATTCTTGTTCGGGTCTTACCGCATTGGTTAATTTCTTTGTGTCTAGTTTCTTACTTATCTCCTCTTTCCCCTCAATGCATTTTGGTTCATTATCTCTATCAGAAACAACAATCATTGTTTAACTTGGCATAAGCCGGACTGATATTTGTACACGTATGAATCTGGTAAGGCCCAGGGCGAAAATGTTTGCAAATGGGAGGGACATTAAGTACAACTCTTCAAGCTGATTGGGTAAATCATCAAGTGAAACCTGCCTCCCGTGTCGAGCTTCTAGCCAAACACAGTAGTTGAAAAATAAATCAAACTCTTATCAAATCTTGTCAGAAGGAACGTGCAAACATCTTTCCCATCTCCAAAGACAAAACTCACATCTCTTTGCTCTTTTTTTTCTTTTAAAAAGACAGTATCCCTGCTAAAACTAGTGCAGCCATATTTGCTTTGCTTCAGCTTTCCGCCTTTGGTTGACGTGGTGATGTCATTCACCTCACTGCATTTTATTGGTCCGAAACATTTTTGAATTGAGACTATTGTATCTGCTGGCTTCTGATAAGATGTATTTTCTGGAGTTTGTGAATTCATACATCCCTTGAGAATTCATCTTGCTTGTAAGGTAAGTCATTGTTAATTTCTCAGATAATTACTATAATAAACTGAAATATGAATCTTTTTAGAACTTCAATCAGAGCCAACCAGTTAGTGATATTATTACTTTGCAATCATTTTAAAATCAGTATTTTTTTTGTCCTTTTGATATAGAGCATTGTGACCTGCTTGGGACTCCCTTAGTTTCTATGGCCTAGCCAAGATCCTTACCTTATCCGTAACCATTACAATCAAATACCTAACATTACACCTAACCTAAACTCAATTCACACCTCAGTCCGAAACCTAAACCCCAACCTAAGAAAATAACTTCTCTTTGGGACCAGGCTTTGGACCCCACAAGTGTCTTTAAGTGCCCACAATGTAGAATATTGCTGGGCAATTGTCCCCACAAAGTAACATACATGATGTAAAATACATGGCAACCCTAACATATTAACAAGGACAGTAAGCCCCACATGCTTTTGTCTCCCGTTCCACCAGCAACAAGAGTTCAAGATGCCATGTAAAGTGCCTCATTATAGCCATGATAATAAAAGCGCTCTAACAACAAGTTAAAGAACTGCTCTGAACCCTATCTTTAGTTGGTAGTGGTTTTCTCAAACATAACCCCAAAGAGGATTTTGTCACATATTGAAGTGCATTGCATTCACTGGATGAAAAAAAAAAAAAAAAATAGATACCTTTTTTGTAATTACGAAATCCTGATCTCATACTTACGAGAAATTAGGTGATAAGATCTCGTAATCATGAGATCAGGATCCTGTGATTATTAGATGTGAATGTTGCCAGTTTCTTTGTCAGCTATGCTACCTGTATGCTAGTAACATGGTAACAGCATTGCATGGCAAAACATAACAAAGCCACAGTCAAAAATAAACCAAGTTTTTAATTTACTTGAAGACATATGTATGAATTTACATCTTAGTGGATGTGCAGTTAGTAGTTCTGAGTGAAGCAGTGGCCAATATGGCAGAATTTCTAATCTCCTAATTATGACAAAAGATAAAGATCTCGTAAATACGAGAAAATATCTCGCAATTACGAGATAAGGTGTCTTTTTTTATCCATTGAATGCAATGTGCTTCTGTAGTCACAGGAGCAGATAATAAAATAAAAGGCAAAAAAAGTAGTACAGTATTAACCCCATAGGTTTGGCTTAAACTATATTGATGCCTCTGAATTTGTCTGCCTTCTGATTTGTGCTTAGCACAAGGAAAGGCAAATAAGGAACAAATAAAACATTAAACACCAGGAACAGTCTACAACATGGTACAATTTTCATATTTCTTGCTCTATATTTTATTATATTTGGTATGCAAGAATAAATATACTAATGAAGAGTCAGCTGTTCACACTTCCTGATGGTTATTTACAGTAAAAAAGTGGGAAAGTGTATGACTGTTTTATGCCATCTGCTAGATATTCTGTTCTTGTTTCACTTCTTTAGTTTTAATTTTCTTTTATTTAATGTTTCTCTGAGTGAAAAGGGGAGAAAAATTAAGGGTAGAAGTCAAACGTTATTTTCAAATTTGATTATTTTTACAGTAAATTTTAGATTATGGGTTTACTGGCAAACACCAGTTTTGCTGTAAACTTGTTTTACTTCATGTTTTTAAAGATTCCATCTAAAGGAAAATCAAAGGTTACCCTCAGAGCCATTTTTACTAACAAAAGAATAAAAAAAACATTGTTCAGGTTAGTTTCTCTACATGAAGCATATTTAGTATGGTTTTCATATACTGGACAATGATTGAACACCTATGTCGCGGTCAACACAGACAATCTGATCATCTGCATAGATTTAGATTGTGCAAACATACATTTCTGCAAGAGAGCCAAAATATTAAAATGGAATGCTACATCGAAAATCTTTAACGCAACTTCAAACATAATTGCTTGTTCTGACAGGAAATAATTTCAATCACTTATCAGAATGGGCTGGAGAATGGACAAAGCAAACAAATATCTGTCCAAGGAAGCTGATAAGAATGTCAAGCATTAACTAAGCTAGACGTTTGTCAGCAGCTATAAAGATTGTTTTATTTTTCTCTGCAGCTTAATAAAGACTATACATGAAACCACAGGTGTAGAATAATTACATCCTGAATTGTTAAAAACTATTGAAAAACTATTAAAAACTAATTTATTATATATTTGCAAGGAGTAAATAAACTTCTCATAAGGATAAATGTCTATCTAGCTCTGGATCTAGGGTGCTCTAAAGAACGTTCATCTCCTTTTAAATTAAAAAAGAAATGCAATCAACTAAACTTTAAACCACCGCTCTTAACTCTATAAACCACCCTCTCCCTGTGGTCCAAGAATAAAAGCTAATTAGCAGATTTTTATTTTTCGGTTGAACATGCTGATCTTTTCAAGTTGAAATTTAGAGTGTTATAATTGGGCTCATTTTAACAAGATGAGATCATAGACAAGCTCTTCAGAGAAGAACATAAGAAAGTTCAAAGATAAGTGTTTCAAAACTGATAGTTTAAATCCTGATCTGAGAAACTTTTTAGCCTCATTTAAAAAAAAATAAAGAGTGCAGAGGTGTCCATCTTTATTCAGCTAGATCCAATCTTACCTCACAAACTTTTTTTGCACAACAGTTATCCACCAAAATGAATTCAGTAACACAGGGAGGTGGATATAGGAATGTAGAGTGGAATGTGAAGAGTTGCTTTACCCAAACCAATTTTGGTTGATTTAACTTTTTTCTGAGCTATCAGCTTATTTACAGCTGTTTTTTCTTTTGATTTCCTGGGAACATATTTGGCTTTAGTCATACTAAGTAGATGTTTCAGGTTTTTACAACCAACACCACCTTTCTGGAATATAGCAAAACTTAGAAAACCTGCTTTTGGGTAAAATCCATTGTCATTTCCTTTCCCCTAAAATGCCTTTCCAGTCACCAGCTGCATGCCGGTATCACATACTCTTCACCATTGTATCAATTAGAGCCTTAGTTGACATTCAAGTGGTGTTCAAGACCAAACTGCAACAGTAGATGTGTTTCCTACAGCAAAGAAATTATTGCTACCATCCAACTTTTGCTTTAGCCAGAGCCTCATTACACTAAGACCACAATACTAAGCCACCTCTAATTCCCCAAGAAGTTTTGTGTGTGACTGTAACCTTCAATGACTTATCATGCTCTGTCACTCACGATGGGTAGATCACTGATGTCTTTTAAACACCCCTATAAAGGGCCTCTGGCAAATCTGAAGACCCCTCAACAATCTTCCAATGTCCATCCCTGTTCTGGCAGTTTGTTTTCATGTTGTAGCAGAGTCTCTATACATTTTGAAAACACTCTAATGCAATTGCTTGAATTTAGGAAGGCAATTCAAAGTGCTACAAATGAAAAAGAATAACAAAAAATCAAAAGAAACAGAAACATAATGGGAAAACTACATTGTAGAGGCATAAAGGTAATTAAATAATTAGTGAAAAGTATTTATTAAGGATGATTAGAAAAGATAATGCTGATATGACAAAAACTAGTGTTATTGACAGCTTAAGACTACTCACCACTAAGTAGCAGAACAGAGGGCCACAAGATGGCCACTGACTGTGTTGAGTCGAAACATCTATAAATGAAAAAGGACACAAGAATGAGACATTGTCTTTACCTGCGGGTGGAGAACCACAAACCCTTGCCGCTGTATGTTCTGGGTTCGTATGGCCTCAGTCTAAAGCTTTATTCATTCAAAAGTGGGTGAAACCCTGTTAAAACCTTTCTAAGGATGGAGTCTAGAAACAGATGTACAAATTTTACAACATATGGTTAACCAATCGATTCTCCTTCGCCCAGGGTCAAAACAAGACCATCTTTGATTAATTACAGCTCTATTGTCCTTAAGATCTCCACACAGAATCTTCTTCTGGCAACTCTCAGAAACCAGGGCAGTCATCATTAACCCTTCATCTCAGGAACTTGTCTCATGATATGGATCCTGGAGCAGTTACTCTCCCCTTCAGTCTTCTTCTGTAATGATCCTTTGTAAACAAAGGATCAGTGTGCTTATATCATAAATCAGTTACACCTATGACCTTGGAGCACATTGGGAAAGGTCCTTAGGCTCTTTGCATGCTGATGCAGACTGAAGGAATTTGAAGTCGTCTCCTTTTTTTAAAGAATATATATGCATATTAAGAAATGTATCTAACTACTACAAGTTAAAGTAAAAACACATATTAACTATCATTTCTACAAATCATCTAAGCAAACATTAGATAAAAACACTACAATTATTATACTATTCTAACATTTCCCCTCTGTTTTATATAAAACGGATCTACATATTCTCACATCACTGAAACAGTCACTTCTAGTAGATGTTCGACTGCCAGGTCATTTTTCTGTAGGCAACCATTATTACACCTGGAGGAAAAAGATGTCAGGTTAATAGTCATCGATATTAAATGTGCACATGATATGATCATACTCATCATATAAGCCTGAAACCTCTTCTGCTTCTGCAAAAGTTTCCTCCTTTGGATCCAGAAGAATATCCTAAAGAATATACCTGAGTCACACGGTCCTGGACATGTTAAATTGCTGTGGTGATTAGACAATATAGTAAATTACGTAGACATGGTATTAAAACAACATCCACATAATGTCAGGATAGCTGTGAATATGGCTGTAGAAGTTAATACAGATGCAACCAGTGCCTTGTATCTCCCAAAGACAGACAGCCAGTTGTCCCACAGTGAAGTGTATACACCAGGGTGTTCCTTCATCTTTATGGTCAGAGTTCTCAGCCCCTCCAGGGCTTGAGCAACTTCTTTCAGCAGAAGGTGTCACTGGAAATGAAACTTCAACAATGTTCTCCTGAACACTGAACCTACCCCACCTTTCTCTGACAGAAGCATATCCAGAAATACTTCAAACTCAATAACACTCAACCTGTTCTAGAAAGCCATGAAAAAGGTTGCTGTCAGGTCTCATGCACTGCTTCATAACATGCTACTGTAGTTTCCCAAATATTTAAGTGGATGCTGTTATTTCCATCTGCAACTTCTCCCTTATCATGCACCACCAACTTTTATCTAACTACTACAAGTTAAAGTAAAAACACATATTAACTATCATTTCTAAAAATAATCTAAGCATCTTGCGTGACAGGAAGATGGTCAGTCCGAGTGCTTGTTCAGAATAAAATATAAAATATGGACTCAATTTATCTTAAGATCAGCTTTTCATTACACATCTGCAACCATATCTCAACTACCATCTTACCCAATTCTCCTTCTCCATCGGACGGGGAGTTTTGTCTCTTGTATGGTGGAACAGTCTCTCAGTCTCTCGGTTCTGGAATCGTTCTCTGAGAGATTTAGATCAGTCTGATCCAGCAACTAAGAATACTTTGGTGGACTTCAATTAGTTCAGTCTTATTCCTGAACTAATTGAAGTCCAAAGGTGCCACGGGACATCTCCATGGAAGGATGAGGGTGGCTGGGAGATAGTGGACCTCAATTCTCCTTCTTCAGTTGGAACCCTCTGTCTTAAAGGAACAGCGCCACATTCTCGGCTTGTGTATGTTTCCGAACAGAGCTATGTTGGTGTAATATTTCTTTTACGTTTTTTTGAGTTTTATTAATGAAATCAAAACATTTTGCCAATATCAGTTTTGGTTGGAGATCACTTTGGCACTATAAGGACCTATGGACTTCCCCTTTATTCTCTTGGGTTTTATAAGTGAAAAAGTTAGTAAATTAGTTGCAGGCCCTGGTAGACTTTAGATGCTACATACTATGGAGGGTTTGTGAGTTCGTTTACTGTGGCAAACAAGGCAGAAGAATTACCAAAATTTTTGCTGATGATCTCAGCGAATTAAATTTTATCTGTAGAGTTTGTTGTTATGGATGTGATAGTAATCCTGCTGTGCAGTGCAGTTGGATTAATTATGTCTCAGATATTAGAATGAAAGACAAATACCAGCTCATCTACAGAGTTACAGGGCAGGTGGAGGTAGAGGAGTACATCTGGTTTCAGTAGGACTATCCCTTAAGAGGATTTCTCTTTTAGGAAGACTGAATCGTTTCAAATGATGTTTTCAAAAACGTGGTTGAATAAGGCAGCATTAGTTACAGAAACCTTAGACATGTTTTGAACTTTAGTGATGATGAAGTCACAAAATGTGTATTTGTTTTTGCGTTTGCTATTTAACATGTTGAGTCAAACCAAAATGTCCAAGAGTACTTTTGTTTTAGCTATGTTAATATGAACGTTTAAATCTCTCACAATAATTATACAGTCATTACGTATCATGGCTAAAAAGCCACAGATACAGGAAATTCATGGTCTGGTCTTTGAATGTTGAGGCATAACCAATTGGTTTCTTTTTAAATACATTTAAAAAATAAATTTGTAAATATGTTAATTAGCAGTTTACTTAGCATTTTTGGTTTTAAGTTAACATTTGGCATTGTATCCATAAACGTTTTTTTATATATCTTTTCTTAGGACACAAATGTAACTAGCGAAAGATCAATGTTCTTGTCAAGAGGGGACACTCTGCAAGCCTTCAGACTGATGTTATGTCAGTATCCCATTTGTTGTTATGGGATATGTCTGAACACCTTTCCTTGTCACTCTTTAATTATTCCTCTATTTCCAGACACTGTCTGCAAGTTGACAGACAAGGACAAACTGTCTCTCTCTGCTTTCAGTGCTGCTTCCCTCACAGAGAAAGGTATTTGTGTGTATCCTTTCAGATACTCCCTTTATCAGGGTTAACCACAGCAAGTTAGACTTGGCAAAGTTTTTACAGTCCTTACCTAGACTCAGACCACTACGTAATGGTTTAGGGATGTCCCAATACCAGATTTCTTCTAATTTAGTAGGAGTATAAATACTTACATTATAGTACATGCAAACACAGACTACTGATACAAGTGCTAAAAAAATGAATGGAAATTTTTTTTATCTTATTTCCTAAAACAGTAACCTGATAAAGTCAGACTTTTACCTTTTTTACAGTACAGCTTGGTTGTAATAGTGGTTTACTTTCCAAAAGGGAATGGCTTTTTGACAGCTGCAGCAAGGGTAAACTTAATCATTTTAATAATTTAATAATTTTATAAGAATTGTCAGAGTACAGTCAATTAGAAGTTTTATCACATACATGCTGCCACTGCCAGACAAAAGAGCTATGGTAGGTGTGGCAAGGTGCACACTACAGAGGGCCCTGGGTGGGATTTGATCCCACGACTCCCGGGTGAAAGTCACACGCGCTAACCAGTCAGCCAAAGGGATATCCCCTTTGCCAAGTAGCCAAGGTGCATGATTATTTAGAGGCCTAGTGACAGGACCCCACACTGTCACATCGGTATGGTTAAAAGCAGAGCCCTCGACAGCAATGATTAAAAGCAGTGGATAGAAACGATCATCAAACATTCTCTTGCACTCCACACTTCTTCCCAGGTAAACTAAGGTAGAATCCTCTGATGGAGAAGGAGAATTGGGTGGACGGTCGTTCAGATAGGGTTGCAGATGTGTAATAAAAAGCTGATCTTAAGATCGATTAGGTCCATATTTCATATTTTATTCCGAACAAGTACTAGGACTGACCATCTTCCGGTCACGCGGTCAGTGGCCATCTTGTGGCGTCTTGCATGGTCCTGTGTTCTGCTTGAACCCCCCCCTTTTTCTTCTGACTGAACCTTAAGGGTTGTCTGAAGTAATCACTTCGCTGCTACTGTTAATGCATTTTGTAAATCATAGTTATTTTCCACTGTACACTATCTGAAACTACACTGTTTTATTACAGTTAAAAAGCAAAATTCATTATTATTGACACATGCCTGCTGCTGTTTGAAAAAACACCACCTAATGCCTTAATGCACCTGTCTTAACTTGGACATTCCTAAGAGACTTTTGAATGGACTTTTAAATCTTTGTGCGTGCAGCATGCAGAACTGGTCCCTTAGTACCTTATTCAGTGGGCCTAGTAGAGTGCCCCGACTTAATGTGATGTTACCATAAAATGATGCATCAACTCAACTCCAACTTCCATCCATCTTCTCCTGCTACATACGTCAGGGTCCCGGTTGGGCCGGTGCCTATCTCCGGCAGAAAATTGGCCTAAGGCGGGGTACACCCAGGACAGGACGCCAGTCTGTCTTAGGGCAACACATAGACACACAAGGACAAACAACCATTCACACACACACTCACATCTAGGGACAATTGAGAGATGCCAATTTACCTAACAGTCACGTTTTTGCACTGTGGGAGGAAGCCGGAGTACCCGGAGAGAACATGCAAACTCCATGCAGAAAGACCCCAGGCTGGGATCAAACCTTCTTGCTGCAAGGCAACAGTGCTAACCACTGCCCCACTGTACAGCCCGACTTCAACTTTTTAAACAAAATTACACTAGGTAATGGGCATTGGAAAAAGCCCAAACTGAAACCTAACCCCTTTCAGTTAAAGACACGAAGTTAGACAACAATTCACAATAGCTTTTGAAAATTAAGAAATTGTAAAAATGTAATGTGGTCTGCAGTTTTCCAATCAAGATGGCACTGTCATTTGTGTAGCACTGCTGAGAGTTATGGTTTGCTATCCTGCTGGAAGGTGACCCTTGACCTTTGTTTCAAGTCATTTTAAACCAACTGACTTATATTAATGTAAATTAGTCATGTATTTAGCTCCATTCCCTTTCCCATAAGCACAATTCCAAGCATTTTTTCCCAATGTCCAAAATCATAATCATGGGTTATGGCACAAAATTGCTATTACTTTAAAATTAAATTCCCTTAAAATGCCCATAAATAACATAAAGAAATGTATCCTTCACATAGTTTCTGTTGATCGCTATGAGTACATTCTAGCTCAGCCAATGTTTTAGGTTGCACAGCTTTAGACCAAAAATGTATTTTGACAGTTAGTATGACCTAAAGAAAAGCTTTGTTAGAGTTATTTAGACTTATTTGAAAGCTTATTTTACATTATTATGTTAGGATCCCCGTCTGGTCTCAAAACCTTACATCAGTCAGTTTCTATTTTGACATTCCAAAAGTATGGCAAACATTGCGTGGTGAGTACGTGCACCACTGGTGACCTCTCACCCATCTGAGTCGCTAGGTCAGAAATCCTCTGGGTTAATGAAGCTTTGCTTTATGCAGCCATGTGTGGCGGCAGAGGAATGAGCTGGAATAAATCCCAGAATGACAGGCCCCTGATAAGAGTGTTTTAGAGACAACAGGAGTGCAGATCGGGCCAAGGGGATTAACGTTGGTGTGTCAGTCAGGGAAACAGCTCAAATTGGTAGCAGCTTGAAATTAGACCAAAGCTCACTTACAGATTCATTGCTTTCTTGGTTTAAAATGCATGGTGGCTGTGGATGAAACACTGTTCAACACAATATCTACCCCCATATTACAGGATAATTTTAAAAATATAGGACTTAGAGAAATAATTTTACACAAATCATCAAAAGTTGCACTTATTGAAGAAATGTTTAACTCTTCATCTATAGATTAAATACAGGAGGACTTGATTCCGTTCTGCAAATGCAAATAACCAGATGAACACATTTTCCATCAGCCCTGTGGGAGTGACGAGGCAGAGCGCCAAGATGATTTCGTCTAGACAACAGCAAGAAAGCAATCAGGCTTTGCTGACAGGGAGGTGAAAGCTCATTGACCACGTCGGAATGAGAGCACTGTCTGGATACACTGGGCATGTTGATCCTTAAGGATGAGGGTCTTATGCCAATTCTTCAGTTGTTCACCAACAGTCTCATAAGGTATTAAACCTGACCTCTCAGGAAAAGGTTTTTTCCAATCCTATCCTAGCAACTGTAACTAGGCAAGGCAGATGTTTCCGGTGTAAGAATTCTGTAAGAGACAGCATCTAGAGTTCTACATCCATATAGGTTTGCTCATAGATCTAGGGAACGTAGCTTGGATCACGCACTGTATGTGTATGCTTAGTTTGTTGTAGATTTTATATATTAATCTTTGGCAACATTAGGATCATTGCCAAAATAACTTTTATCCTTTACCTAATAATGACAAATCAAAAATCAAAATCAAATTTTATTTATATAGCACATTTCAG
>JAUZNJ010103220.1:0-20925 GCA_034780135.1 Jordanella pulchra | reverse complement strand
CATGTATTTATAGAGGGGCTGCACAGTGGAATAGTGGATAGCACTGTTGATTCAAGAAGGTTCTAGGTTCAGTCCCATCCTGGGGTCTTTCTGCATGGAGTTTGCATGTTCTCCCCGTGCACGCGTGAGTTCTCTCCAGGTACTCCAACGTCTTCCCACAGTCCAAAAACACTACTGTTAGATTAATTGGCATCTCTAAATTGTCCCTAGGTGTGATTGTGAGTGTGTGTGCATGGTTGTACGTCTTTGTGTGTCTATGTGTTGCCCTGCGACACACTGGCGTCCTGCCCTGGGTGTACCCCGCCTTACGTCCTTACTCTGCTGGAGTTAGGCACTGACCCAACCGCGACTCTGACGGATGAAGTGGGAGAAAATGGATGGATGGACTTGTCAGTTTGCTACTTCATTTAATGTGCACTCACCTGTTGAGATTTTACTATGATAGCCCATTTGATTAAGATGGCTGTATTTGGCGTATCAAAAAACGTGATGGCATAAAAAAGGTGGAGAAAAACAAATTGGACAGAGCAGCATTGCCTTTTTCAGCACAGTTTGGGTAGATTAAGAGAGGAGTCTTGAAAGGTAAACTGGTTTTCAGATCCGGGTGCAATGACACAGAGTTTGAGGTGCATTTCTGAGCAGATGCATCTGTTTATCTGCTTTTATACACAAGCCTGGAAAGTGAGAAAACAGAAAGTGTGAAAACAATGAGCCACAATAAAAAATAAGCGAGAGAGGGGATGGCATCACACAAGAGAATTTCTAGGTAACCATTTAGGTTATGAATACTGACATTATCATGTACAATACAGCAAATCACACCTCTTTTACATCTATCCTCTATGTAGGCTTTATAGAGTGTATATCTCTGTAATGAATGGTAAATGGTTTTTTTCAAATCAGGAAACTTGACCAAAGCACTTTACACCACATTCAGTCATTCACCCATTCACAAGCACACTCACACACCGATAGAGGCAAGCTATACTGTAGCCACAGCTGCCCTGGAGCTCGCTGACAGACAACAAATAGAGCCCTTATGTATTTATACATATATCTTTCTGCTACATTTCTCAATTATTTTTAAATGTTTGTTACGTTTTTTGCACTCTGTGAATTCCTCTCATATCGTTTTTAACATTGTTTGCTTTTTATTATAGATTATTCACATTTTTTCCTGTTCTTTATTTCTCCTCATTATAATTAGTTTGCTAAAGGTGTACCTTTAATCTGCCTGCTAAAATCAATCTCTTTATTGGGATATTAAAGTTTATCTAATCTCCATATTGCTCTTTGTATAGTTAGTAAATACATTTGGCCTCATTCAGTTCACTATTGAGACGGTGGATTGGCCAAACAGCTCTCTCTGTTTTTGGAATCTTCACCACTTTAAATACTTTTAGGTTTGCTAGAAGTCCTCCTCACTACTGTTAATATTTTTCACTTTAGGAGCTCTCTTATGACTTGGGTGCTTTGTAAGTAACTTCTGTCTCTCAAAATTCTATGAAAAAACAGACAAGCAAAAAAGATCTTTAAAGATTTTCCCTTAATTATACCTTTAATAACTATTTTTAGTTATACAGTTCTTTCAAAATACCACCCTTGTTTTCTGTTCTACTTTCAAAAACTCTAGGAATCGTGTTAACCTGCACACTTAGAGCATAGTGATTTTATCAGAGAATACAGAACATTTACATGGAAATTTTTATAAAAGGTTTCATGAGTAAGAAGTACAACTTTAACTAAATACAGCATTCTTGTTTTACTGGAATTAAGTGAAGACAATTTTGAGGAAATGTATCTCTTTAATTTGATCAGAACTAAACAAATGTATCACAGGATGTTTAAATGTCATTCTTTTAATAATCTTATCAAACATACGCTTAAATATTTTGAATTTGGTTTTTCTATTTAATTTATACACAGGGACAAATTACTTTAAAATTTTTTTCACCCTCAGCATGTTTTTGGGTGAATGTTTTGAGTCTAGCTAGAAATGCATGATTATAATTGACAAAACAAATGACAGAATGAAAAAAATATTGCAATGTTTCAGAGTCCATTTGAGCCAGTTGCATAATTTTGTTGCTCTAAAGGCCTGTCAAGAGGGCAGGGTCAAATCAATTATTCACTTAATGTTGACAAGTACATGAAGTGGAGTTGACAGCTGAATTTTTTCTTAACAATGCCCTACAGCCATCGTGTGTCACTGAATGAAGAATGTTTATTAATATCAACCAGTGTATCTGTCATCGTTATACATTTATAAGAGTTTTATTCTGAAGAACTTTAGGCAAACAATGCAGCTAACCAAGAGTTCTAGATTAACTTTTATTTGTATGAAATGTAGTTTTGAATAAAATAAAGCATGTTTTACTATTCAAAATTTTCATGTCACTATGTTTCTTTCCTTCTTTATTGTGGATTTCAAAACTAGTCATCCCTGGAAATATGACAGAAAAAATACTGCATATCATTTAAAAACCTTTGCTATTTTCAATGTATTGTATCATGTACAGTTCAACTGAAAACAGTGAAAATGATTAGATCTTTTCATTTGATTTCCCCAATTTGATATCTTTGTTATAAGCATCCTGACTGGAAAACTTTTTTTTTCCAGTTTGCCAAAGAAAAGTCCTTGAATTCTTTCAGATTGTGAATGAATCTCTTGTAAACAGACATTTTGAAATGACCCAACAGTTGTTCTGTTATCTTGAGTCTTAAGCTCAAGATAACAGAACAACTGAACTAGTTGAACTAGTTGATTTGTTCCAAAACTTGGTCCAAATCAACTAGTTCTGGGTCAGACTGACTAATACCTATTTTAAGTTGCTAATTGTTGCATGGATCTTGACAAAATGAATGACTGCATAACACTTCTAACACAATATATAAGCTGACATTAGCCAGAGTTTTATGTTTTCTTGGGAAGAATGAAAGGACGTTTTTTCTTAATCTTCTTCCTCAATTCGGATATATGGATAATATAAGACCTTGTTGTCACATGCAGAACAAAATCTATACTCAGAAGAATTTCCTTCAGCTCTGTTATTCTTGCTGCCATTCCCTTGATACCCCCTGACTAATTTTGTCTTGTCTTTTAGTTAATTTTTGGGAAATATTGTGTTTAGTAATGAGATTTGTTTTACTGTTTGCACTGTGGCATTATAAAATACAGTGCTGTAGATTTTTGTGTATCCTTTTCCTTATTGGTTCCAATAAGATCATTTTTTCCTTTTTAACTACTTTGCAAACTAATGATTGGTTGATTAGTTTGCCAACATGTTTTCATAATCGCTCTAATATGGAGTCATTTATTGCAAAAACCGGGTTGTGTTGATAAACAGGGTTGTGTTGATGTACATTTTTGTATGCGTTTCATGAGAGAAGAATACCCTTGAGCCAGTGGAGTCATTTATGTTGTAGAAGCCAGTATAAATATACTTCAAGTGCTCCTCTAATGGGCTTCAGTACCAGCTGAGAATGACTGCTGGTTTGTTAATTCCTTCATTTATTTTCTAGTGTACAATCTGACGGTTAAATGAAAAAAACACATGAAAAGGGCAAACTAAATAAAAACATTCTTGTCGGAAAGAGTTGAATGATTAAATTATCTCCCCAGTAGGTCATCCAGTTCTGCTGACTTCTTTTAATGACCCATCAAATTAATCTGTTTGTGTTTAAGCAGGGACACATTAAAGACATAAAGGATAGTTGGTCTTGAAGACCCAGACAAGCAAAATAAGGAAGAAGTAAGAATCTCTCCCTGCAGGCATTGAGATAATTGCTGCATTGATAATTATACCAAACAACACTTTGCTCTGACATTGATAACAATTATTTTTTGGATACTCTATAATCATTACCTTTAAAATTTATGGTTAAATCAATAAAATGGCTCCAAAGAATTCTTGGTGTCCTGTGTTCCATTAAAGATTCAGATTGTTGGTTTAAGATTACATTTCCTAACATTAATGCAGCATCATCTCAAAATCAACAATTTTGTCGTTTCGTTGGTAAAAACTTTGAAATATATCTGTTATACAATTTAGTTTACAGTTTAGCGCTGAAAATACACATGTTTAGAATGGAGTACTACAACTGTAATAATTAAGATTACAGAAAAGACATACTGTTTATATACAACTTGAAAAACAGAAATAAATAACTCTAGCAGTAAACCATTATTTAAAAAATTGTAACCTCTATATAGAAATAAGATTGTATCTGTTTAAAAATTTGTGAAAACATATTTCTACTTTAATATATAATTGTTTCATAAGATATCTCTTGGTTATTATTAATGGCATATTCAATCATAAGAAAATGATGAATCTCAATAGATTAGAACATTACCAAAAAGTTTATTTAAGTAACTTGTTATCAAAGTGAAACTCATAAGAACATTTTGACCACCTTTTATATTACTTACATTTTTTCTATTTGTTTAACTTTTTTAGACCAAAACATTTCAGATTATTAGATGAACCCAATTCTATTTATTTGCAAAAAACAAACAAAACAAAACTTGTCACTAGATAAAATATAGATACGCCCCTTGATACATAATGAATGTATTGGGATTCTCCAGATTTTGTTATGTGGAATTCTTAATTAATTAATTCCCACAACACCCAGGTCTGATTACAAGATATCACACAAAAAAAATTCAAAAACATGGCAGAGCCTAAATATTAAAAAATGTCAGATTATGATCTAAAGAATAGAAAGTAGATCTAAAGAATTTGAGAACAGAAGAGGAATAACTATTTGTGAAGGTTACAGAGCCATCATTTAGGATTTGAACATTCAGTGATACATAGTACAGTTTGGAACATGAGCAGTCGAGTAGAGGACTAAGAGTAGTGGACTTTCACATTACCATCACAGATCTGACTACTTATTCATACAGACTTCTCTTCAGCACAGCAGTCACTGCTCCACACAAACACAATATAACTATCTCTGCTCTCTTTTTTTTTTCCTACTTTTGTTTGTCTGGTTATGATGCCGTCATAATATTGTCAGATCCTATTATTAAACAACTCATAATAACACATAGATGCCAACATGTGTGATTAGTTACGTAAACAGTGCATTGCTGTGTGACGTCTACATTGACTTTCTGAGCATGTGGGTCACGTTTGGGGCTGAGAAATGTTCAGTCTGAAGTCTACTGTATGCAGCATTTAAGTAGTAGTCTGAACAACCATGCAGAAAAAAAATGGATTTCTGAAAAAGATCTGAAGCATGAAGACCTGCAGTGTGTAGCCTAAAGCAAAACAGACCTTATGTTCCTTCAGTTGTATGATTTAACTATCAGAAAAAGACCAAAAAATTCTCCCACAGTAGAATTCCAAGGTTAAAACCCTATCTGACCAAAAGAAACTAAGGCTAATCTTACAATCCAATTTATACAGACATCTACAGACGATTACATTTACTAAAATATTGTAACCTGTTAAGATAACAGTTTAGCATTTTGGAAGTAGTGCATCCAATTGCATAATTTGTTTTTATTTTTTTATTTATTTATTCCTTTGCACAGGGTTCTTAAGTATTTTAAAATATATTCGATGGCAACACATTTTGGTGTGATAAAACATAAAGACAGATGAAATTTGAAAACAGGCTGATACATTTTTACAGCAATTGTTCAGTTGTATACATTTTGTTTTTTAAGACGAAGTTTAAAGCGGAATAAAATAGTGTCCCAAAAGCTCTGAATGTTGCAAAATACTAATAAAAAACTACTCCATTCTGAAATATAAACCCTCTCAAAACTGTTTATATTCCAGACAAGTATATATTCTCAATACTTGGTCAGTGTTTTTCAAAAATTAACAGGGAATGAATGGCATGAAAGGTATCAGCATATGGCTCTGCTTAATAATTTTATTGGTACTTTTGACCATATGGGAAGCTGCAATGTTGTGCATGGAAAATAAAATCAACATTTTCATGTAGCTTGACTACAAAGAAAACATGAAGGAATATTATTGTTTGTATGTAGACAGCTGCCTTGATGTATTATGTAAAAGCATGCAGTAAACTAAGACCAGTAGATCATAGGGCTCCCCAAATAATTACTCACAATGAAAACTTCACACCAGGCCTTCAAAAACTTGGACTGTGTGATCCTGATCAACTGTTTAACAGAAACTGCACCTTGTGGGAGAGAGAGGAAAAAGAAGAAAGGAAAAAGTACCAAAAATATTAAATAAAACATTTCTCTACTGTCTCTGGTGAAATATGTCAGATATCCAAATTTTCATTGTTAAGAGTGATTTTTTGGCTGATAAAAAAAACTTCCATGTCAAAGATATAAAAAAATATCAGTAACAAAAAAATCAGACAGACTATGTAGTTCCAAATTATTGTAGTATAGTGTTATAACGAAACCAAGTATAGACGTGCCTTTTGGAGCTTGAACATAAATTGAAAATAAAACTTAAAATGCTTTCATACAAAACCACTTGTTCCCTCAGGTTATTTAGGGATCATGCAAAAAGAAAATATGCTTTCTTTCAGCTGATTATGATGCACTTGAAACTGATTTGCAATGCATTTATTCTGCTTCTCCTGAGGAAAATAAAGTTTCAGGTGATACAGATTGCAGGAAAGTTCATCACTGAATAAAATGAAAAATCTGTTTTGTGTTACGAGAAATTAAAATAGCCATAGTGACTTACACAGAAAAAAACAGTAACCGCACGTACACTTAAACATCTGTTTCATTACAGAAAAATTCAACTCAAATCCAATTTTATGGACATTTGACAGCTATTATCAGACTTAATCAAACAAATCTCTCTAAATGTTTTTCCTTTTTTCTTTTTTTAGATGCTGATGCAAATTTTTCCTTTTAGTGTTTTGTGAGGATTTCTAAATTAACATTAAATGTTCTCCTGGAATGTTTTGATAGATATATCACTGTATGATGTAGTCAAAATTGTGATCACGTTTAGGAATTTGTAGAGTCCGATGCAGTTGGTAATGAAGTGATTCTCAACAGTGATTATATTTGAGCTATATGCAATTGACTTCCATGGACATTGTGGAAATATTATATGGGTAGAAGTTGTGGAACCACTTATGTTAGACATTTACCACAGTGAAAATACTTTACAGCAACAATTCATGCTCAATTAGTTGCTAATATGTATTCTAGTCTCCTCAGCTGCCCACTCGGTAAAATTAAGAATGTATGAGTATAAATAAATTAGCAACACAAGTTGTTTTAGTTCACATTGTTGTAAATATTTAATCTCAGTTTTACTATTGTTTTTCCCAATTGAAAATGTCTGTCTGTTACCTATTTATCAATGTATGCTAACTTAAAAATAAATAAAATATTTATGTATTCAACACTTTAGACTCGTTTTGTACAAGGGACAAGGTTTTCTTATTCAGTTTAAGCCTGAATATTGCCCCAATTTTCATAACTTTTCATTGCTTTGTTTGTCTTCTGCTTAGGCCGTAGCAAAAAGAAGGAGCATTGCCTGAATGAGGAGTTGTACCCGCTGGAAGAGAACGAGACTTGCCCGTGTGATCAGTTTTTATCCCAGCCATTCGGGAATTGGTCTGCGTGCATCCTTCCGAATTCTCCAGTTTTTAAGTCGCTGCAGGGTTGGATGAAGCACCAAGAGGTAAAGGAGTGCGGCCAAGGTCTTCGCTACAGAGCTGTGGCTTGCATTGACCAGCAGGGACACCTGGTTAAACCAACACTCTGTACAGATTCAGGTATAACTTCATTGAAAATAATAACGCTTATGTTGAAAAAAAAATTCATGTTTTCCCTTGCAACTATTAGGAGAAGAAGCTTTATTGTCATGTAGGTCAAAGGATACAACAAACCTTTTTTTGGTATCATTTGTTTATAGCAGCGTTAATATCAATTGGGTAAATAAAAGATGTGTTGTTTCCTAAACTGTGTTCCATACGATATAGTTAATATAGGAAACATGCTTCCGAAGTCTGAAAAATATGCAAATTCATAGATTATTCTATGGACGAAACAGTTATAAAAACAAATAAATAAACTCCTCTTGTTCTAAATGAGGTCTCATTGATTTTCCATTGTTCATTTTAGGCCACATCATCGAGGTTTGTCATATCCCCTGCCCCCTTGACTGTAAACTCAGTGAATGGTCTTCTTGGACAGCCTGCAGTTCCTCCTGTGGGAGTGGGTTGAAAATCAGATCCAAGTGGCTCAGGGAGAAAGCGTTTAACGGTGGACGTCCATGCCCCAAGTTGGATTTAAAGAACCAGGTAAAATGACTTTCATTCTATACCCAGCACATCAAATCTATGTATAAACTTAATTAGTAAACGCAGCAGTTATTTATTGTGACAATTGTATTTATGTGTTGCACCAAAACAAGGTAATGCATAATAGTGGCACTGGAGGATTTGAAATGTTTTTTTCTTTTTTGTTTTTTTTTTTTGTTTCATATTAATCTCATGGCATGCCTTTAATCAGCTTCCATCCTCATCTCCCAGAGACAATACTTTGCAGAATCTACTTTTACCTTGGAAAAATAGCTCTTCCTCTATCTTTGATATATCATCACAAAATTATAGTGTTTTGTCACTGCTTTTCTATTGGATGTAGAGCTCTCCATTGGTTTGGACTTGGACTGGACCATTCCAACATAGTGGTTTCCAACCATGGTCCTCGTTTACTCCTGCGCTGAACCGTTGTAGAAGTGTCTTTGTTCTCTCATAAGTTATTCAAATGACTGCATGACCTCCTCAGTAGCTGTCATGCGATGCAGAAGGATTAAAATGACTCATTCATGTGTCAGGTTTTTGGCAGCAAGAAAGCACCTAAACATGCAGGACAGGGGTGTATACATGGGCATCACTGAGTGCTTCTGATTTAAACCCTTTCATTTTATTCCTGGTTGTATGTTTGTGGCAATTGGACTGCATGATAGTGTATTCTGGATATTTCTTTATGTTGTTTTTAGGTTGGTTTATAATTATGCACTACTTTGGTATTTTTTTTTTAGTTTTTTTTAATATAATTAGTATTAATAATGAGAGATGATAATCTGATATTTGCAATGCGTTCTGAAATTAAAAAAAAAACTGTACAGATTTGAGCTTCTTAAACAGATTTTTTCCCTATCCCATCTTTACTTACTTAGGTTCCTGAAACTCAAACAGCACAATCTGGATAAGGCAGTATACTTCACATATTCATAAAATACGTTCATTGCTATTCAATGCCTGACTAATGCAAAAACTGTCTGCACATCATATTTTACAAAGGCATGCATGGCTTTATCTTAGTGGATGCATTACTATGTCGTATACATCATTCTCCATCTAAATTCTTAACACATTCTAATTGTATTCTTTGAATATAATTCTTATTTCCCTTTGTTTCTCATCTAAATGACATCTCAGTGGACTTGTTGCATTCTGCTCACACTTCAATGACAAGCTTTATTGCCCGTCGGGCAGTGGGACTCTAGGGTGACCTGTTCATTTCCTGGTGTCCTCAGTCAGACTAAATCATTGGCCTTGCAGGACATGCCCTTCACGTGACATCGGAATGGGAAAAACTAGGGGAGTGAAGAGAGAAGTGGACAGATGGGAGCTTTTGATATTCCACAGTCAGGTTTTCTCTGCGGCCCAGAAGACTTTGTGACAGCACGTCTCTCTTGGGGGTCATGGTTTAAATTGAGGAAGGGTTTTATGAATGCTGCCTGTATGCTTGAATGGGTTAGAAAGGACACTACTGTTCACGGAGGTCAATATGGAGATGAGGTGTGGCTTTGTGACAAATGTTCAGATGCTTTCCAGTAGCGGTTTGTGTACAGATGGTTAAGTGCCCACTAACAAAGCCTGTGTGGGCCCTAGTTTGATGCCCTGTAATAACCTGCCCTCTTGAAATGGGAGCTATTTGTTGCCCTTTTGTTCATAGTGTTATCCTGAGGGTGGAGTGCAGCATGTTGTTAACAATAGCAAATTGGCTATTTAGAGTTAAGTACATCTGCCTGAGGCACGGGTGGAAAAGATACAGCAACCTTTACGTTAATGCACTAAGCACAGATCTGTAAGGTTATTTGTCCATTGTGTTACATTGAGCAAGGAACCCCCCAGGCGTCTCAATAGAGTGCAAGAGAAAGCCGTTTCCTTGAAAAGTCAGCGAATATGCTTAGACTTTACATCTACATTTAGCTCTTACATATCACCACTCATGCGGTATTGGAGTGACTGTTAATATTGCAGCCACTAACGGTTACCTTTGTCTTTTATAGACGCTTTCTCTGTTTTTGCTGACTGAGAAGCAGTCATCGGCCGTAGACTAAATTCCCTCCCACAAGCAGATGTCCCCCCTTGAGCTGCAGCCAGAAGTGATTGGCTTGACAGAGATGAAATTTACAGTGCACCACGAGTCATCCTCTCGTCTCATGGTCGAGTGAGCACGAAAGATTAGGAGTGAGATAGAATTGGAGGGATGGAGGGCCACATAGAAATAATGAGCAAAAATGGCTACAGTGTCAAATGAACTGTATAGAAGACAAGCTTTGAGTTTAAGTGTGATTTCTATGAAGTGTTCTTTTTTTCTGTCCAGCAGTAAAAATCAGACAATTGGTAAGTTAATCCACATGAATAATTCATGTCTGTGAAAACTCCCCCTCAGGTTCTCTTGTTCAAATAGGGAGAAAAATAATTGAAGGGCTAACTATATTAGAAGAATACTAAATACACATGAAGCCTTTATCTGTGGCTGCTACATTTTTTTGTTAATTAGTTGTATTTTTAAAGGTCACTCAAGTGTCACTTTTAATAATTTCACTGAATATCACCTGTTGTTGAAGGTGTTTCACTACCAGACACTCTTATTTGGCAACATTGGTGTTATCCAGCTGCATTTCATATTTATTAGGAATGCCTTTTGAAATAGAATGACTTTGAAAAATCATTTTAAATATCTTTTCACAAGCTTTACCTTTTCGTGGGTTTAGCTCAGGGTGATCTGCCCACCAAACTTAATTAAGGGCAACGTGATAGCAACTCTGAAACAGTGACCTTGGTTTCCCTTCAGTTACTTTGTTTTCAATTTAGTTGTACACATAGAGTCATTGTTTACCTGGAACATCCATATAACCATTCTTAAGCTTCCTTGCTGATTTATTTAGATGTCCCTTAAGTAATTCCATTTAATATTATTTCTCCATGATGTCATTTATTTTATGAATAGCAGCATCCCACCAGCAACAAACTACAGTAACAACACAACATAGTGCTTGGTGTTCTCACCCTTACAACCTTCCTAGATTTTTTCCATGGCTTTTTGAATTGCTTATTGAGTGATCAGTGGTCTTATGGAGTGTTGGTACAGGATTAATAGATATTAATACTTAACTATCAGCTTTAGTTAGGACGTTTGCAAAGTCTTTTGCTTTTTGTCAAGGACTGATATGGACATTTCACACTGTTTCATATCACCACTTTCTTCTATGAGACACAGAGCCCTTCTCCTTCCTGTACAACGGCTGGATATTTTTGTAGTGTTTTTTTTCTTGTGTGTATTTATTTAAACAGAAGAACATTTTTTTGCATTTTAGAATCTGCAAATTGTACTCAAGTTGGATGTGTAGGACATCTTTTTAAAGTGTTTTTTTATAATGATAGTTCTGCTTCCAGTTAGTAGACACGTGACCTCATCTCCAGTGGTATCATCATCTGTGCCTCTCGAATTGTGTAAAAACAAAATAATCTTGTATAAAGTCTGGGATTTGAAGACAACACATTGGTCTTTAGAGATTATATTAATATCGCATTAAGCAAGCATACATAGTTTTGTTTATCCTAACTGAACTAAAAAAAATATTTAGCTGGTTAAATGTAATGCAGTAGAAAAACCTCTTCTTTTTTCTGTCCATACAGCAAGTGCAAATAAGTGGTATGAACTGCATGATAGTAATAGAAGAAGGTGTTCTCCATGACATTTATTATCTGCTACATGTTTTACACATATCTAAATACTTCAGAGTTTTTTTTTTATGATTTTATTTTTCACAGTTGGAATAAAAAGGGTTAGAACTATATTTGACTATACAAATCGAAGTTCTTAAATAGGCTTAAATCTATCATGAGCTTTCTTTGTAAGAGTTTTATTCTATCCCCTTTATGTTTTTATCAATTTAATGATTTTGCATCAGCTCACTTATTTTTGAGAGAAAGTGGCGATAGTTGTCTTGTGCAAGAAAGTCCAAGATTTAAAACCTTACGACTGGAATCTTTATATTCTCCCTATGCATCTTTGGGATCTCCCATCAGATTCCTTCAGACATGACTAATTGATCTTTCTAAATTAAATATGAGTGTGTTTGTGCATGCTTGTTTGTCCTGTGTGTCTCTGAATTGATAGACTGCAGACCTTTGTAGGGTGTACCCAAGCTCTTGCTCAATGCCAGCTGGATTCCAGCACCAGTCCCTCTGTGACACAGCAAAGGATGGGAGGGTATAGATAGAAAGATGGATAATAACATGATTAAAGGACAAAGACAGATCAGAAGCTTGTGTGAGTCTAAAGATTAAATACATGGCCATTATCTCCTGAAAAAACCCTCAAGCAACACAATGACTTGGTCACAGTGTGAACCAATGATTCTTTATAAGCTTAATAGTCATTAATTAGTCATAAGATGAGGTAAAATTATAATCTACACAGAAGACTGAAATAAGTAATACTGAACACTTAAGAACATTTAAATAGTCAAATTACATGTGAAACAAAGGTGATGTGTTTTTTTTCTTTGCTTTTTGTCTTTACAATAAGGGACATAAAACAAGGCAGGTTTATTTACATAGCACATTTCATACCAATATTGTTTGGTGTCAATATCTGTAGCAGCAGCTTTTGGTACATTTTTTATTGTATTCCTAATTTGTGCCAAAGTCTTCCAAAATCCTGCCAACATATAACTGACAAAGGTTAAAAGTGGAAAGAATTTATTTTTTATTTTTTTTTATCCAATTACACAAACTTTTGTCTGCTTTGTCCCTTTCTTGCTCTTCGGTAAAATCTCAAAGCAGGGCATTTTGATTTTAATAATCATTGTTATAATAATAAAATAAACTACTAAACTCTCTACTTGCAGAAGATACAAAATAGCTGTTCTGTTTTCTCTGTCTTTACACAGAGAAAAAAAGTTTGTAATATCCCAAACAAGCATGCTAATCAATAAGACAGCTCATTCTAAGGCAGATTGTCTGTACACTTCTTATATAATTGAAATACACTAAACTCTAGATAGCGTGATAAAGCTGCCACTATATATTTTGACTTATAATTATCTCTTCCTTTCCTTCTCAGGTTTTACTCCTTTGCAGAAATAGGTTTCAATATAGCCAGGACACCTGAATCATTGCCCGACATGCTTTTAAGATTCTAGCTTCAGATCATTTACAGATACTGGATTGGATCTGTCCCATCTCCAGAGATAGGCAGAAAATTTACAGTTTATCTCGATTTCTTTTTCTGCTGCTTTCCCATAGCTTACTGAAACTGTGACATCATACCCCGGCTTCTGTAAAGTTCTGTGTAGACAAGTCATGTTTCATACGACAACAGATGTATATGCAACAACAGTCTGTTCCAGTCTGCATGTACAACTGTTCTAGGACCGACACCTGTATAAACAGGCCTGGGTTAAATTGACAATAGAAGATCAATACAGATGAGAAAAGCTACAATAAGAAGCCAAAAGCAGCCTCTCTTCTATCTGACAAGCATTTGGAGGATCCGGAACAAAATTCCCCCCCCCCCCTTACTATTTTCTGTCTTCGGAGTCCTCTCCAAGAGCAGTTGTACAAGTGATCATGATCTGGATTGGCAGAAATTATTATACCCTTTTGATGTCAGGTAACAAATTCTCCACCCTATTTCAGATGCAAGAATCTGCTCAGTGATCTGTTATGTAACCGATAGTTTGAGGTTTGACTGGCAGAAGCAGTGAGTAGATATAAACCGTTGTATGATACATCTCTTAAGTAATATAGAGCATTTATATTACACTTTCCCCCTTCTCTTCATTAGTCTCTCCCTCCTCTAATGTGTGCTGTGTTTTCTTTTGTGAGTGTGGGTATGACATTAGCTACAGTAGATGTGACTTTCTATGAGTTCAGTAGCTGATCTTCTCACAAAGTAAACTAACTTTTTTTCTTGTTCTTGCCATCTGACGATTATGAACAAATTTCTCAGTTCTTGCAGACTATGTAATAAACTTTAACCAGGAGACACAAAGCATAGGATACTTTTATTACAGAGTTTCTCTACAGTGACTTTGTTTATCTCTTTCATTTGCAACTCTCTGTTCCACATTATCGTCTGGTGACTGAATTGCTGTCAGTCTGCAGTTATTTTCACAAAAAGACACAGTGAATAAATGATGAAAATAAATTGAAACCATTCTGGTTAGCTGGGCTTTTCTGACCATACTAGTAGTTAGAGATCTGATGTTGATATCAGAAATTGTACTAATATCAACCAGAAATCAAATATTGGAATATATCAGCCTGCACCACCAGGGCCACTTAATAACTGAAGAGAGGGGGAAATGCAACTGCAAAATGGATTTGAAAATGCAAGATAAAGATTAAGAAAGGTATTTATAAAAAGATTTATGAATTGTGGGTTTTAAATCTACATTTATTATATGAATATGTAATATGAAATATGAATAAAATATATGAAAAATAAAATATATAAAAAATATATGAAAATTCATTCATTTTCAAATTGCAGTAATTAATTCGGGATTAAAAAGTACAATCTACAATTCCTCTTTGCTCTTTGATAATTTACTTTAAAGTAAGGCAGCCAAACCTCCCCTTTAATGCCACATAAGAAACCATGTGTTTTTGTGTTTATTGCATTTTCATACTTGCACATTTGAATCAGAGCTTGTTACTCTGTTTTTCACTGTGCTTTCTGCAGGCTGCTAGTGCTAGCCTAGCTTGCTGAGAGTAGCAAAAATAAAAGAAGCAATGAGACCCTTTATTCTGGTCAATAAATAAATAATTATTAAGCTTCTAAATATTTAAAACATAAATGTGGAGTGGATGCCACGCTTAAAATAATTTTAATCAATTTTGTCATTAGAACAGAAGAGAAACACTGATAGGTAAACATGTGGGGCTCATGTACCTCAGAATTAATGACAATTTTTTGACTAAGAGGGAAAATTCTGAGATCAGTCCTTTAAACCTGTACAAAGACAAACTCTATTGATAAGAAAAAACAAACAAACAAAAAAAAACTCTGCTCTGGAGATGCAGCAGATTATAAAAATCCATTGTGCAGTTACACTTATATGTGTCAATCCACTGATCCTAAAGATTTTTTGGAGAAAGTGAACTTATGTAACAGTCTAGCTTGTCCCATTACAGTCCACAGTTGTTATCTTTTGTATGGTCTAGTTTTCACAAACTATGCATATTGATTCCACAGCTCTGCATTGAATTCTGCAGTATAAACAAAAGCTGGTTCTCAGAGAAATGGAAGTTGGGAAGGCTGTTGTTTCAGGTCTTAAACATAAGCAAAATTGCTTTAAAATTCATTAAAAGGAAATTACATAAGCAGTCTCATTAAGATTCAGATGGCCAAGTAAGGAGCTTATACCAAACAACACACCTTAACAGCCCAGAACAACAACATGTAAGCCATCGATTTGCATCTTACTTGGACTGCACCAAGGAGAATTGGCCTCCATGTGCTTAAAAACAGAAGCACTCCAACTACATCATAAATTACTTAGTTAGAGAGGTATTTTCTAAGAAAATGGTACAGAGACTGATAGTAATTTAAACAGCAACATTAACAGATGAACTTACAATATAAAAAATGTTTTTTTGTGATTTAAAACAGATTGCAATTTATTGTAGTTTATGTTATTCTATTTTATAATGTACTGAAGCTGAATTAAGCATTCCGGTTCTACTGGGTGATTGAGGGCCAAGGAAATTTTATTGTAAACCAGAGGAGGTTATGCAGGAAAATGTTGGGTACAACTACTCGTGCACAAGCCACCAGAACTGACAAATATTTCTCGATATGTGGAAAAAATGAAGGAAAGTCTGGTTGACTCTGATTATAAGCTTGTTTTGTGGTTGCCATGACTCAGATAACTGAACATTTACGAAGACTCTTATGCATCAATGTCAGCTGAACTAGACTTTTACCCCTTGCACAGTATAGTACTTATTTATTGCATTTTAATATTACTAGAAAGAGCTGAATGCATATAGACCAATGGCAAGGTTGCTTGCTTAGTGAAGGTACCCTCGCTGGTATTACCTTTTCTCTAATGCCTGAAAGCAGACCATGAAGCACTCCACAAAGTACACTCAAAGTATTTCCAAACTGCTTGTCATACATAGAGAAAATTTTGCATGGAGGTGTGTGTTCGCATACTTTTATAAAACAAATTTATGCATAAATCCTATGCACAATTTTCCAGCCAAGGTCCGTGATACTTCAAATCCCATACTTATTTGAGGTCAGCACATGTTCAGAGTGTCAAGGATCATCCACTAAAAGGACCTTATGGCCTTGAAAAAACACCACTTGGAATTACAGGTTTTACAGAGTTTAAAAGCTTTTTTTTATTTATTTTTTTTCAACAACACGGGATCCAAGTTTTGCTCTAAATTAGATCCACAAAACACTCAACGGGCAAATGTAGGTCATGCACACTTATTTTTATAATCTCACTATCAGCAACTTATGCTGAGACACAAGATGCCTTGAGAGATTGCAATATAAGACTCACAGATGTCAAAGCTTAGCTCCCAGAGAAACACACAAATTGGAACTATAATTATAGGAGACATTTGAATTTCATCATAACTCCCACATGTGTTTGCTGTCATAGGCTGAGATATCAAGTGGTGAATGCACATTCCACATAATACAAAGGAACTGTCTTAACTGTCTTACAGCCTCTTTGCCAGTCAGATTGTTATTTTTTTATTCTGCTAATACCTGAACTCCATCCACCCTGGAACTGTCCCACTGAACAAAACTCACCCTTTTTTATCTGAGTTTTGTCATTTTTTTGGTGTGTGTTTGTCAATTTGCAAAGGGTTTATGTGTGTTTTGCATAAATCCGTAAACATTGCTAAGGCATTATGCAAAACAAAATACTTTTGGCACTATCTTCTCTTCATGATTTCATATTTGTTGTTTGTGTGAGGATTTTCGCACATACCTGTTTTGCAGCCAGCATTCCAATATGATCATTAATATTGACAGAATTTGCTCTCACCTTCACAGCTTTGATCTGCAATACAGTATATATATATATATATATATATGAACTCCATCCACCCTGGAACTGTCCCACTGAACATAACTCACCCTTTTTTGGTGTATATACGTAAAACTGTAAACCCTATACACTTGAAGCTTTAATAGTTGATTGTTGAACGACTGTGATGTCGTGATATGATACAAAGTGAAGACAACTGTAGCAACAGGTCCAACAGGTCCAAATTTCTATTGTTGTTATCATTGTTATCTCCAATTCCATGGCTTGGAACTTAATTGTTGTTTTATGGCTTTTCTCAAACAGTAGCACATGGATTTTGCGTATTTAAAGCTCACCTGTTATCCATCGTAAACACAGATCACCTACAGCATGCCGAATTATTGCAAATGTGTAATTCCTGCCATTTTAAATGAGATTAAATATAGAAGGCTTCAAAGTTTATTCCCTATCAAAAATCTATTTCAGGCTGTGATTTGGATTACCTTTATCACAGGACTACAAATTATGTATGAGTCTCTCCTAAACATTTCAAATTGAAAAACACAAATCCCAGCAATGTCACTTCCTGTGGTGTTTTTGCAACAAACCTTTCTTGAAAGCAATGTTGTTGTTTTTTTTTTTTTCTTGTCGTTTTGTTTTGATTGTTCTACAGTCTTTACTGACTGAGCATAAGTTCTAACTGTCTTGTCATCCTACTTCAGCAGATATCCATGGAAGCAATAATCATATGACAGCAACACATTTCTCACCAGCTCTTAACAACATTCTGTGATTTTAAGAAATGACAGATCTAATACTAGTGTTGCTCACAAACCTTAAACTTCTCTCTTGGTGCATTTCAATTTTATCTTCTGTTTTACTGATGTGCCTGAATGCTTTATTGCATTTCTTTTTTATAACTATTTGGTATGTCTGTTGTAGAAAGTAATCTGTCGATCTCCGTGCATTAATAAATAAAGCATTTGGTCCTTTCTTGGTGATTACGTGTCATGATCTGATGTCTTGGCCCCAGTCAGCTGTCAGTCTATATACATGGTGAGTTTGCATTGGAGCTTTCTAGAAAAACCTACTAGATAAAGTTGTGTGCATTTAGTTGTATATTATTAATAGTTTTCTAAAGATTTCTTTTGAAAGACATTGTTCACTGATATAGAAAACAATATAAATGTATGTGATATTATTGTGTAACCAAAATGAAATATTGTTTTTTAATGTTTTATGCTACTGAATACAACATTAGCACCTTTTCATTTGGGCCTTGAATATACGTACAGCATGGTTCTCAGGTGTTACAAGTTCGATTCTGTTGTGGTTTTAGTTGGTAAAGAAAAGCATATTTTTATCACAGCTTTTATCTCACTTGTTTAACACCTACATATGCAGAACAGCATACAGTATGTGGAAACATAAGTAACTTTAAAGATTCATACAATATTTCTTTAATGTTTTAAACTAATCTTCAATACTTATAGTCATGTATGTTAAGCCAATACTTCAAAAAACAGCACTCAAAACTGCAAAGCAGGTTGTTCATAAAGATTGTTGGAATCATTGGTATGCTCACTGGAAAAACTGTTTAATGAATGCCCTAACACCGACCACATATATGAAGCTTGTTTTTTAATTGGAGCATAGTGTTAGATGCACAACAGATTCTATGTATTGCCATGTTTGGAGCAGCAGTTTTACATTTCTGGCCATGCAAGTGCAAAAAAGCGCAAACTCATTGGATAAATGTTCTGATAGCTCAAAAATGAAACGATAAACCCATATAGCTATAAGAATAAGTAATCATTCCCTTCTCGTCTCGTCGTCTCCCACTATATCCTGAACCAGGTCAGCAGTTTAAGCAGAGACTCCCAGACTTCTCTCTCCCCAGACACCTCCTCCAGCTCTGCTGGGGGAAGCCCAAGGCGCTCCCAGGCCAGCCAAGAAACATAGTCCCTCCAGCATGTCCTGGGTCGTCCCCTGGCCCTCCTCCGAGTGGGATGTGCCTGGAGCATCTGAAAAAGATGTCCGAGCCACTTCAGCCGACTCCTCTCGATGTGAAGGAGAAGCGGCTCTACTCTGAGCCTCCCCCGGATGACTGAGCTCCTAACCCTATCTATAAGGGAGTGCCCGCCACCCTGTGGAGAAAGCTCATTTTGGCCGCTTGTATCCAGGATCTCGTTCTTTCGGTCACGATCCAGATTGCATGACCATAGGTAAGGGGGAGAAATGTAGGCTGACCAGTAAATCAAGAGCTGTGCCTTTTTCACTCAGCTCTCTCTTCACTAAGACTGACCAGTGCAGCGTCTGCCATATGAGCAACCGCACCAATCTACCTATGAATCTCCCTCTCCATTCTTCCCTCACTCATGAACAGGTCCACTCTTTCCATTTTCTGTCATCATCTAAAATTTCTCTGGTAAAACATATTTTACTCTCATTCTTTATTCCCTATTTGTTTTTCCACTCTCTGAATTATATTATTCAAATGATGGCCTTTAGTTAATGCCTTATTTCTTACTTACAAATAAAGGGCGATATGACAACATTGTTTGGTGTTTCCCTGTCAAAGTGCTCATTCAATCAGGATTTGATTATATTGAAAGTTGTTAAAACAGTGAACTTTATAAGCTATTTTACAATCATGATGTGCTTTAAAAAAAACAATGACTCAAACTCAACAAATGCATATATATGCTATGTTCTATGTCCAAATGTGTGCCCCAACCCAACCCCTCAATCACAATAGGTTGTAGGGACTATATAGTGGAATTTATAGAGCACTCAGTTAACTGATCATTCAGACAGATAATCAATACTTTTCACTCCCCGGTGGTCATGTGACTCTGGCTCTTCGTACGGTACCTACGCCATTCTTGTTCTTTCTCTCGTCCCCCCAAAAATCCCACCGTGATTTGCAAGGAGAGCTCTTGCAATGCATTCTGGAATATTTCTGCTCATCTAGTGACCATCAATTTTTACAACTTTTAAAGGTGCATTGAGGGAAGATTTTAGAGCACTTATTGTCATTTTGAGGAGACTTATAATTTATTGATTAAGAAAAGGTCAATTTGGCTAGCTGGTGTAGACAGATGTTGCTCTTAGTGTTGAGTAATGCCATATCAAGTAAAGAGCTTCATTTGTTTATGTATGTGGCAGAAGATTATTTAAATAAGAGTGACATAAAAAAATATCACTCTCATCTGCTGAACTTGGGTTAATTTGCATCTTGGTGCATTTAATGAGATCTCCTTTGCGATTTCCATCTAGATATTGCACTTCTTTAAAATTCCCCTGCTCTGTCTTAGAATCTAACAAAGGTGCATAGGTGAACAGTAAGTGTTTTTTGATGCTAGAAGGGTTTTTTGTTTGTTTGTTTTTATTATAATCAAGGCTTAAAACGTTAAATTAAAAAAATATTTTCAAAGGTTCTTGAACTCATGGTTGCAGTCATATTTCTTTTCCTAATAAATTTTGTACCAAGTAGAGATTTTTTATATTGTGACAGTATAAAATTAAATATGTGTTTCTCTCCAGAGGCAAAACTAAGTCTATTCCCTCAGCTTGTTAGGTCCAAATGTAAGGTCTCAGACTTTTTAATTCATAAGCCAGCAAATGTGTCTTGTCTTGTTACTAAGACAAC
>JAUZNJ010103209.1:0-20926 GCA_034780135.1 Jordanella pulchra | reverse complement strand
AGAGAGAGAGAGAGAGAGAGAGAGAGAGAGAGAGAGAGAAAGAGAGAGAGAGAGGGGGGTTTCCTAAGCACAATTAGTCGAGGGGGGCATGAGTGCGGAGTCGGACAGACCCCGGCGAGTTGTGATTTGGCTTGAGTTTCAAGGCAAATGGGTAATTAAGGCTTTTCCCTGGCCGGCCCGCACTTTGAAGTCCCCTACAGGGGGGATTATCTCAGCCAAGAGAAAGACAGTGAAAGTGAAGTAATGAGACCCAGGAAGAGGGGGAGGAACTGAGTGAAGTAGGCAGTGAAGCCTCGATAAAGACGCAGATAAAATAAAAAAAAATCTAATAATTATTTTTCTGAAATGGTAGATTTGTGTTGCAAAGAGAGGTAGACTGCAAACATGACAGGCATAATTATAAAGATGGTAAAACTGGTTATTTGGATAAATATATTTTATTTAATCTCTGCAATATGTTGACAGTTCCTATTTTTTCAACATTGTAATGCACAAAAAAATGTAAAAACATATTCTAAAGTGTTCTCACGAAATTGTATATTATTTACTTGAGATTAATATGTCTGGACAAAATGTTATTTAATCCTAAACTGATAAACAGTAAATATCAAAAAATCTTTGCTTTTGGTTTTATGGACGTCCTACTGTCTGTCCTACTGTCAGAAAAAAAAGTAAAATTATTAAAAGAAAGAGGAACAATACAGTATAAAAATGTTTCAAACTTAAAATGGATGTTGGATATATGTGCTGCTGATCAAATGCACTGATGATCAGATCCTTATCAATGCGATTCTTTCTATATACATACAAGTTTTTTAGTAGTTTCCTGCTCTACAGCCTGCGGTCGTGTGCCAACACTAAGGTAAAAAAAAACACAAGACCTAGAAAAGTACTCTCATACATAGTCTATCAATGTGAAACAGGATTTAAAGACATTTCTATGTTACCTAAAGTCCATCATTGTCCAGGCAGGAATCATTTCAAGAGAGCTGCAAATTTCCGTGGTAGTGGGCATCCCAACACGATTACCTCAAAGTCAGAGAGTGCAGATCAAAGAAGAGACAAAAAGAACTTAGTTGACCCATTCATTTTTTAAATTTATGATGTTACAGTAAGAAATGGGTGTAAACTGGCCAAAACACATATTAAAGTGCTTTCTCACGAGTCAAAACGTGTGCTAAAGTGTTTCCTACAGCGGTGAGGATATGTGTCCTTTTTTTTCTTTTCACCTCTGCCCTTCAGAAAGTCTGTGCGCACCCACTGAGTCACACAATGACTTAAATCTACAATTTGCATATTTGGGCATGTGATATAGGCATGGGGCAGAAGAATATCAACTCTAGAAAGAGTAAATATAAAAATGTTTAGAATTACAACTGGTAATGAAAAAAAATCTGAATTAAGTTTGTCTTAATTTATGTTGTGTGGGTTTGGAAAAAAACATTAAAGCTAGGAAATTATTTTATAAAATGCAAGTTCAGGGATTAGCTTTAGTGTGACAGTGTAAAAAAAAACAACAAAACTCTAATCTTCATTTTATTTACATACCACTTGTAATATGGGGCAAGATCAGTGGCAGCTTTGCAAATATGTGATTAATTTGCCATTTTTGCACAGAGAAGAGTATTTCTTCTCTGATTTCTGATTACAGCTACAGCTGTAAGAGCCTTTGAGGGAGGGAGGACTTCTTCTTTCCTTTCCTCAGTGGCAGGCGTTCCGGCTCCTCCTCTGAGTCTTCCCCATCTTCGCTTGCTTCTGTGGGCTCAGGCTCAAATCTTTGCACTTGATCTTTCACCCTTGCGCCAGCAGGGAATACCAGTTTTCTGGAGGTAATCCTACTCTCGGGTTGGAATGCAGTAACTTTCGGGGTGTGCTGTAGACTTTTATTTCAGAGTTCTTTGCCCCAAATCTGACCATCCCGTCTAAAGCTGGCTTGTACTTGTCCGCCTCAGGGCGAGACCTCGCTGATAGGACTATTAGGTACCCATTGATTCTAACTTCTTTGGCTATCATCTTCACTAATGGGTCATACCTGGGTGAGTGACTGTAGAGGGACATAATCTTCCCCCCTTTCCACCCTTCTAGGATGGTGAGGAACCACTCCAACCATTTCACAGTGTCCTCAGCAGTTTTGGGATAGGGTTGATTCCACAGCACCGGAAGGCAAAATTCATGGTGGAGTTTGAGAGCTGCACACAGCAGTACTCCTTGCTCACTGAGTTGGCCAGAAAGATTAGTGTTTGCATCTAGTTGCCCAATTTTCAACAAACTAGTCTTGCACTAGTTTGTGGCTGTATAACTATAGAAACAAAGTCACTATGTTGCGAACAGTGTGTAAAGCAAGTTTGGAGAAAATCCAACTAAGAGCCAAAGGCTTGCATTGTTATGGTGGAAAATGCCAAAAGCTTCTAGGACAGTGCTGAAAAACTGTAATTTGTATTACAGGTAGATAGCCAACATTTTTTGTGGTTCCTTTTCCCATTCGGCTTTGTTAACTGATCATCATTTATCAACGATTGTTAACCTACCGTAAGTCAAATTAAGTCTTCAGCTGGCATTTTCAGGATGAAGAAGTTCTTTCGGCAACATTGGTTGACTAAACTCCAAAAGTCATTCTCTGGGTGATATGTAACATGGATGGAGTCAAGACCTTCTTCTGAGACCAAGAATAAGAGAAAGACTGCAGCCTCCAAGACAAAGACCAAGATCAGACTTCCTCATGCCAAGACCGAGACCGAATACTTAGAATTTTGACAAAAATTTCAGGACATTATATTTTGTACACCACAACATACAAAAATTTATGTTACAATGGTTAATTAATCAACCAAGAGAAGCCTACTTCTTGTGCAGTTCTGCAGTTCTTATACTTTGACACTATTACAAACCCCTAAAAGAACTATATATTGCCAATCTTAAATAAATAATCTTAAATAAATAAATAATAAATAAATAAATAATACATAAAAATTTAATAAATCATCTTAAATAAATAATATCTGACTTAAAGCCAGCTGTAAAGGTGCAAACTTATTCCAATTGGTTTGGGGACCAGCAGATTTCGTTCTTGAATTTTCTGGATGATGTGGTCCTCCTGCCAAGTCATACAGCATGCACTGGGGCGGTTCAAGGAGAACTGAGCAAAAAGGCAAAGCTTTTGATTTACTGACTGGTCTACATTCCTACCCTCATCTATGGTCATGAAATGTGGATCATGACAGAAAGAACGAGATCCCGGATACAAGCAGCCGAAATTAGCTTTCTTCGCAGGGTGGCTGGGCTCTCCCTTAAAGATAGGGTAAGAAGCTTGGTCCTTCGGGAAAGGCTCAGAGTAGAGCGCTTCTCCCCCACATTGAAAGGAGTCAGCTCCTGGACGTCTCCTACGGGAGATGTTCCAGGCACGTCCCACTGGGAGGACGCCCAGGGTATGACCCAGGTTATGCTGGGGGGACTATGTCTCTCAACTGGAATGAGAGTGCCTCAGGTTCCCCCAGCAGACCTGGAGGAGGTGTCTGCTGAGAGGTAAGTCTGAAAGTAAAGCGAAAAATGATGAGTAAAAGTACAAGGACTCTTTATGTCTTTGGTCATATGTTGCAAGGAAATATAATATGTCCTGAATGTTTTGACAAAACATAGGTTTACGAATGTAGCTTCTTAATTTGGAAGCATGTATAAATTTGTCTGGTTTACCTCTTACTCTTCAGACATTGACTAGATTGTTCACAATCTAACGAATCCAATCTGAGATGCTAAAGGTTGTGAAAAAATTAAGTGTTGTTATCATTTAGATTTTTTCCGAAATGGAAGGTATGATAGGAAGCCAATACTTAATCTCTGTCAACTTATCAAACATAAACATGGTTCTTCAAAAATTTTATTTCTGCACTATAATAGATAATCATTGTTACACCAGTAAGATATTTGTACCTCACACACCAAGTTTTTGGAAAACCCAGTATTTACTTTGAATGTTTCTTATTGACTTTAATCAGTGAATAAAACTGTGTTGGACCTCAGGTTTGCTCCTCTGCCTCTATCAGCCCCAAAACATGCTTTTATATCTGGAGTGTGTGTATGTGTGTGTGTTGGGGGGATTAACTCAGACAGACACCTCTGGTTATTCAGAGGGATGGAATTATTTCAAGACCCCGACTGGCTGTCAGTGGTGGCTGTGCCTCCTCCCTTACTTGTTCGAAAAAGGAAGAAAAAAAAACTTCAAATGACTTAAGCTGCTGGTCGTCATGGAAAGCCACACTGTTGACAGGTACAGTAAGGTCTTAAGCCTTCCAGATCAACTTCACTATTCTTCCTGACAAAATCCACCCCTGGGGCTTCTTCACTACCAGAATCATGTAGAAGGATTTGGAAGGAAAGGGGTTTAGATTTAGGTATATTGACTGTTTAACTCATAGCCAATCAAGTAGAGGTCCTCTGGCAATCCTTCTAATTATTTCCATTATTATTTCCTAGTCTGGACCCTGTTCAATGACTGAAAGTGTCTTGTCCTAAAACAGAATAAAAAAAGTATTTTTTCTTAACCATCTCCAGTAGTGTAACTGACTGTCAGTGAAATAGACATAAAGTCCAAGCATGAAGTGAAACCACTCATCCTTTTGTTCTGCATTCAGTCTGTTTATTGCTTACACAAAATCTTCCATTGCTCATTTTCTGATTAATTCATCTGAGTGAAAAACTGAGGCTATCGAATGATTCTAAATCACAATTCACTATCAGAGTAAATCAAATCCTTGTTTGCCAAACTTGTGAGAAGGATTCGTGGACTCTGAGGCGTCTCGTATGTTTTTTATTCCCTGTTCTGAATGCAGGCGAGGTGACAAAGCAGGACGAGTTCTTTAAAAGAGGCAGAGGAAGGAGGAGACAGAAGTGTGTTAGCACTGGAAGTCCTGAAGGCGCTGCATAAGAGGTGTGCAGCATCTTTTTTGATATTCAGATTCGGCTGCCTACACACGGCATTATGACACATTTGGATGATCGCATTGTAGGATTAACGGGCCTGCCTTGTCATTTCCAACAACAATGCCACGATTTAGGGATGCTATTTCTCACAAGGCGCTCTGCATTAAAGCCGGCCCAAAGATTTACATAAATCTTTGTCTTAAGATGAAAGCAGAGAGGGGCTTGAGACAATGAAGTTAAGCTTTGGAAATGAGAGGAGGAGAAAAGGAAGAGCCGTCACCGGGCGTTGGTGGTGGAGGGATGAAGGGAAGGGAGTGAGAGGAGTAAAGTTTTCAGATAAATCAACCGGTAGTCATGGTTGAGAGAAATTAGCATTTCTGTATGTGTGAGTAGCCTGGAAGGTTAGACAAATGGAAAGAAAGGTGATGAATGCATCGCTGAATGAAAAGCCTTTTCTCCACCACAGAAAATGTGGCTTTCTAACCTCCATCACACTCCTTCTGTCCTCTAATCTCCAGGCCTCCAGCAGTCTCTTCGAAAAGTGCCCTAGTTTGTCGCGCCTCCCCCTTCACCCTGATTGGATTCATCCTGGCTGATTGAGAATCTGCTTACATTAAAGCCATGGAGAGGAGATAAGATCCGACAGATCTGACCACTGAAGCTTTTTTTTGCTTTGAAACGGAGAGCTAACCCCCCCGCTCCCCAACAAAAATCATAGATGATAGGCCAGGAAAGACAGCTTGAGAGAGGTGAAGCATGATTGACTCTATCACCATCATTATCACTTGGCTCCAGCCTTGTTTCAGAGCCTTTATTTCACACACTGGCCATGATTACAAAGAGGAAGCTTTTAAGGAGATAACAAACAGTCTGGGCAACAGTCAGCAGGTTGGATGGTACCTCTATGAGTTTTAGTGTTTCAGTGAAGCAATAAATGGATATATCAGACTGTATGTGAATAATCAAGAGCTAAAGCTGGACAGACCATTGTAACCGACAACAAACTCATGTCACTAACAGTAAACTTAACTCTCAGATTGGAGTTGTCTCTAACCATGGTGAGACCATATCAGAGAACCAACCAAAGGGGAAAACAACAGACTTTTCTTATCTAATTTTTAGGTCTTGAATCAACTTAAAATTAGATGTCTTACAACCTTGTCTATGCTGACGAGTTGCAGTATACTGATTTATCCCTGGAAGCTTTTCACATACTGACCAGTAAAAAACAATCTGAGAGAGAGAGAGTGAGAGAGAGAGAGAGGGAGAGAGAGAGAGAGAAAGAGAGAGAGTGAGAGAGAGAGAGAGAGAGAGAGAGAGAGAGAGAGAGAGAGAGAGAGAGAGAAAGGGAGAGAGAGAGAGAGAGAGAGAGAAAGAGAGAGAGAGAGAGCACTTTAGTTAGGATAAGAACTAGCATTTGCATATTCCCTCCCATAATTTTGCCTGGTTAAGTCATAACCAAAGCATCTCTAATATCCCCAAAAGGCAAAAATGCAAAACAGCTTTCAACCTATTTTACACACTCACATTGATTTGCACCAGTTCTGTGTATCAGCTTTGCACATGCTACCAGGTTTACATTTGTTTTTTATAAAAACAGCCCCTTTGCAGATTAGGCACCTCAATTGTCACTGGTTGGTTGAGGCTGGCAATTTTCATAGTTGTTATAGAGAAACTATATTAACAAAATGTCTTCAGTTGTTAAGACGATATTGGGCTTCTTCTAGAATCTCCATAGCAGCAAAATTGGCCCAAATCACCAGCAGATATTCAGAGTGAAACAATTTTCTTTTAAAAATATGTGGTATCGACATAAAAGCCAATAAGCTTATATAAAATCAAAATGAAGCTTAATTATGATTGGGAAGACTGACAGTCAAATGTATGATGGTTAATTTTAAGATTTGCTTCAGACAGTGAAGAAAACATTAAAGGTCATGACTAAACACTGGATCATGTAAAATTTGTAAAAACAGTAGCATGAACAATGTTTTTGTTTGGTCATCAGAAATAAATTATAATTCATATCTTGTTTATATTTTTATCGAACAAAGTACCTGTGTCTTTATGTGAACCTCAGGTTTATAACATCCACATAGCCTCACATCAGTTGCTACCTCCCTTTCCCGTTTTTCATCCTCATCTGTCTCCTGTAGATTGCTTCTTTCTATCATCCTGCATTTTTCTAACCCGCTGTTCCTCTGTCTCTCCTAATCTCTTTCGCCCATCTCCATCCTTACTGCCTCAGTCTCTGTGTAAGACACCCCACACCTCCCTTTTTTCCTATAGAAACGCTTCAGCTCCAGTCATTCTGTGATAATAAAATAAACTAATGGAGTCGAAGTGACGTCCCACCTTGAACCAGCAGGGAGGTTATTTACATCAGGTAGTGGAGAAGAAGAGAATGGGGGGGACGGAGTGGTGACTGGCTGCTTCGATCAGTCAGCCATGGCAGGCTGAGCAAGACTCATCAGATAACCAAGAGTAAAAGAGGAAACTCTGTAACATAGACGAGATGATGTTTTCAATTATTTTCTTGTTGCAGTTGGGCTGATTCTTTGAATGTATTCTATTTTTTTTCACATTTTCTGGGTTTGCAACTACAACTAACATCCAGACTTCTTCTACCCATGTCCCCCTCTAAATGACATAGGACCAACAATTATAGAGAAACATGTCATAAGGTCGATTTACATTTCACAGCACGATTGGTTTGGAAGCATGGATGAACTTTCCTTAGATTTTTCAAAGAGAAAGATGAGTTTAAAATAATCTGGGTTCATAATAGGGTAGAGGAAGTGAGGGGAAAAACACTCACCTATAAACAAAACAGCATATTCAAAAGGACACAACAATGATATAAAATAAAATCTGTAGAACTCCATAATCTGTTGTGTAAAAAAAAACAAAAAATCAACAGAAAATCTGCAAAACCACAGCAACAAATCTGAAATACCAAAAGTCATTCTAAGAATCGTGCTAAATCGTCATCTCACAAGCTCCAGACACACTTATCTTCACCACTACAGTTAAACAGCCTGTCCAAAAAACGGCAACATCTGAATCAACACACTCTTTTGGGTGATCAATAATTAAAATATAATTTGATTTTAATTTACAGCATAGATGCAAAGCAAACTGCCTCATTCAATAAACACAGTTACACTCACGTCTCTACTGTACTTTTTTGTGATCAGTTAAGTCTATAACATTAGTTAGATAGTTCATGTTAAATTTTGTCATAGTACATAAGCTGCTTGCTGTGACAAAACTGCTGAATGCCTGAGTTAGAAATTGACAATGAAACCTACAGGGTCCTTCACACAAAGCTGAGTCCAAGTTTGTGAGTCACAGACGTAAAAACACAAGCATACACAAACAATACATTTTACTTCATGCCCAGTATTAACTACTGGTTCCAGCCTGGTCACCATGAAAAAAACAAAACACAGATATTGAAACATTGAACTTAGATATACATTTTAGATGTCCATAGGTCTGTGTTAGATTTGTTTGTTGTGTTAAATTTTTTGTCCGAAGATTGAGCCTAAAATAAAATGTACTGATTTAAATGTTTGGCAGCATAATATTAAGCAAAATTAGCAGTGCTGGTCTGAGAATATACATAGATTCAGACTTTCCATTAGTTTCAGAAATATATTTTTTAGAAATAACATTCGAAAAGATAAAAAACCTTCAGAAAACAGCTGTGATTCAGGTGACTTGAAACTACTTTGAAACTGATTGACCCAATGAGGGCACTCTGATTAAATGTCAGTGTTTTTAAGGGAAATGATCCCAGTCTGCTACTGAGGAAAGAAAAAACTACAACAACAACATAAAAAAAGAAGCGCTAATGGTATATTATATGGGTGTACTCTGACTTGTTGCAGATTTTCACTGATTGGCTTGGCAGGAGGTGTCTGAGCTAAAGGTCAAAAATTTCAAACCCCTGGCCACAAATGTTAAGCTAACAGTCCAACATGAAGACACAAACCTTTGGAGATGTACCCTGTCACTGATTTGCCGGCAGGGTGTCCGCATGATCAGGCATAATGAGGCTGTTTATTTCATAAATGTGATGAGCCAATTGAAGATATGGATTTCCAAAAAAACATGAGATTCTTGTGTAACAAACTACACATTTTCTTTACTTGTTGAAATGTAAACAAAGATAAATAAATAAAATATCGAGGTAAATCTTTTTCAAGCACCATTGTGTTCTCCAGAAATTAGTGCTTAAAGTTACATTGCCAAATTGAGGTAATTTTTTCTTTGTAACCAAAAACTGTATTTCAGTTATTTTGATATCAAAATAAAGCCAATCATGCTTTCAGACTAAATGGTATTTGAGCATAATTGGCATCTTGTTTTTATGTAAAGTATCTGATGCACACGAAACTTGAGCATCAAGAGGTCCTGTGGGGAGTGTTACCTCTCTGACAAGGGATTTTGATCATTGGACACTTTTTAAAGTACCAAGTGTGTGATGCACTTCCAGTTAGCAGAACGGAAATCTGAACTTTTAAGGTTGATGCAATGAGTCTGTTAGAGAAACAGATCTAGTAGTTGGCTTGGAGACAATTGCTGCTGCTGGGGGTCCTTCGATTGGCTACTCTGTATAGTGTGTTGCTGCCTTCTATTGCCTGGGGATCCTTGTCAGCTCAGTGTCATTTAAAACAGGTCAATATGAAGACTGGATCCTGGTGAGAAGTACTTTCATATGTACCAGTGTAGTGACACACTGGTTATGCATACGTGGTAGTAAAATTCTGCTTTGCACACATCTGTAGAGCAAAGTCTGCATTGAGTCCACACAGACCCCACCTCATGTACTGACTTTTGTGAAGATATGTATAACATATAGAGGAACAATTCTTTTTATTCATAGAGTGTCATACAAAAGCTTTGTACCAATTAACATTTTCAAATTTTGTCAAATTACAACAACATAGGTCACTTCATTTTGGATTTTGGGAACAGGCAAATTCAAACAATTGTATTATATTGAAGTGGAAAGAAAAATATACATTATCATTTTGCATTGCAATACCATTTCACGTCTGAGGAAGTTTTGTTTAAGCAAAAAAGTTAAGTAGTACAAATCCACTATAGCTCTAGTGAATTGTATCTATTGTGAGTGCATTACATTTTATATCAGCAGCTTTTCTGTAAGATGACAAACACCTTTTAATTAGTTGCTAATTTACAGCTGAATAGATCTGCATCCAAGAGGTTAATGCTGTGTGATTCCACAGGAAATAACTGGCCTGACTCCAAATAAGAGCGTTGGCCGAAACGTCACATCTTCCCTCCCCAAGGAAGAGGCGGTAACACTGGTAATTACTTCCCACACTAAAGGGGCAGATATCTGTCCAACTCTGGATGAAGTCCACAAATTGAGGTCAGTCAGACAGGGAGAACTGCGACAAGGTGCACGCCACCGATGGAGGGAGTTTTATTGATGAAAATGCAGATGCTCCCAGTAAATGTCCTCAATTAAGATATTGCATTTCAATCTCTTCTTGTCCCTGTTATCATGTTGGATACATTTGTGGTAGAACTGCAGCAATTATGGATAGGAGGCCTGAGGGCTGGAGCTATGTGGCAGGATCACTCGGTCAAATGGGAAAGACAGCAGAAACATTAAGAAACAAGGACCATAAAAGTTGGAACGCATGGTTTACTCCTGAAGACACTGGGTAGCTGTGACCTGACTAAATTACTCCTCTAGACTGCATCATTTTCATTAGAGTATATAGTCAGATATCAAGATAGAAAAAAAACTAGGAAATATCTTTGTTCATAGATTAGAAGACGTGATGAAGGACTAGAAACAGCAAGATACTGTTTATTTCCTAAGAGTATGTGGAAGATGTATTAAACTCTTCTGTTGTGATTGAAGTTTAAGACACACATATATTACCTCAAACGTTTTGTTTTAAGATTGTTGCATTGTATCTTAGCGATGGTGTCATTCAGAAGGTGTTTGCAATTACCAGGTTCGAACCCAGCAGCCTCACATTATGGCTCACTAAGCAAGACCCTTAGCCCAAGATCACTCTCTATGCTACCCAATGCTCCCTAAGAGATGTGTTACATGCAAAGGTAAACTTTTATTGTAATTTACAGTTGCAGGGACCAATAAAGATGGTTATCATTAGAAATACTAATTTGGTTTCTAAACTCTTCAGCATTCTCTACTGAAAGCAGATTAGACCTGCAGACAGCCCAGTTCAGTAATTTGGTCTGTTCTTCCTCTACCATGAGATTGTTTCTGTACTCAATGTGTTTTTTAATTGTCTTAGTAAAAATGCATGGAGATAGCAGTGAAAAAAATGTGCTTGGGTTTCTGCATTAATGCAAGAAACACAGTAGTGCAAACCCATTTTGCTAAGTGTCCATTCCACCACATACAACAAACCCTCTTTTTTGTTTTGTTTAGTTTTTGTTGTTGATAACATTCTGAAAGCTTCCTCTTGTCTTTGTGACACCTCTATGTACACCCAATCCCAGTCTCCAGTGAGAGGGTCCATTCTAGATGCCTTCAAGAATAGAGGGCTAAAAGCCACAACTATTTAGTTCAGGTTTGCTGTCTGACATTTCTTCAGCTTTAACAAATGGAGAGAAGCAATTCTTTGCCACCTGGAGACATTCTTTAAGAGTTGAAAATACTTCATTACATTTTAAATGGTATCTTCACAACCTTCTTAAACTTAGAAAAGGTACAACGAGCCACAAAAGCAAAAAGGGACAGAATAAAGAAGAGCTTCCCCCAGAGTGAACAAACATTCTGCATACAGCTGTCATTATTTTATATTTCAAAGGATTCTTCAGATCTTTATTCAAATTCTGTCCAGCTCACAGTTTGGCCTTATATTTTTCTCTCTTGTGTAGGCAGGGTTAAGATCCTGTGTCTCATATTGAAATCTGAGAAGGTCGCCCTGCGGTGGTCCATCTTATCAGAGAGCTGCTCTATTCAAAAGAGGGCAAGAGATGAGGGAGGTCAAAGCAACCCAGATATTGGAAAAGAGGTTTACTCACACCCACCATTAGTCTTTCTAATAAAATGCTTCCCCCTTCTTTCATCGTTCTATTAATATTCAGTGTGACTGGCTGGAGTCTTTTCCCTGACTCAGACCATCCTGCGATGTGCTGAGCCCTCTGATCTATCTCTCATAATTACACTGATAAATAGGCCTTCTCTTTCTTCTCATCTTTTTCTTTCTATCCTGTTCCCACTCCTTTGGTTTCCATTCTTTCCTCATGTATTCACCTACAAAAGGTTTTATCAGAAGCCATGTGTATCAGCTGGATACACCTAAGTATGTCAGGTGTCTAAAGCTGCTCATTCATCAGGGAATTTCACATTATTTAGTAAGAATTTAATATAGTGCTTTAGCTGCATTGTTTTTTGTTTTTTTTATCCAAGCCATATATCTGATTCCTTACTATTCAAAATTGCTTTCCCAAATGAGTTAATTTGCTACTTGGTCCCAAGTGTGCATGTACTTTTGAAAGCAACACAAGCCACTATCCTCCACTGAAACTTTAGCAGAGGACTTCACGCTTAAATTTGTTAATTTGGGCTCATCGCTGTATAAAAACTCTTTGCAGCTGTAGCTTAAATTGTTTTTGCCCCTGGCATTCGGGTTCTTCCACTGTTTTTATGAGATTATCTGATACAATGTGATAGAATATGGTTTCTCTCTAGCACAAACTAGTTTGATCAGGGCTCCAAATCTCTAACGCCATGTTGCTTGAGCAAAATGTCTGTAATGAAGAAGTGGAGAAAGGATGGAGAATTTATGGTGTTAGACATATAGATAAAGCAATTTGATCAGTAAAACCAACAGTCCAAGAATTAAGCTGCATTATAAAGATTTTAATTAAAGGAAAGGAGTGTTTTATTCACACCTGCCCTGCTAGATGGTTTCTCTTTACTTTCCACTCCAGTAAACCCAGTTTGGGAAGCTCACTCTGTCTGCTGCAAATCTGATAACTGCAACACTGGATAAAATCTAGGCGCTCCAATCTCTAAGAAGTCCTTCCCCTGGGGACGAGTGCCAGTGCCGATCTCAGCATTAAAATAAACTTTTGAGGGTCATTATCAAGATAAGCATCATATTCGGCCGGCAAAAGATTAGCATGATAGCGTCAGAGCTTATACTACAACTGTCCTTCCATGGAAGTCTCAAAAAGGACAAAAGAGAGGAACAGATTCAAGTCAGCCAATTACATGGATTTTTTTAATCTTTTTTTTTTTACTTTGGCTTTACTGGCCTTTATTTTCTGATATTTTTGGAAGTATGCAGATAGGAAACAGGAATAGAGAGAGGGAAAGACATGCGGCAAAGGTCATCAGGCCAGGATTCCAACCAGTGACGGTCTCGCCAAGGACCAAAGCCCCGGTACATGGGTTGCGCACTTAACCACAACGCCAATGCTGTGGCCTTACATGGATTGTTAACAGGGTTATCTGTGGGCCCTCTGAGGAGAATCAGTCATAAGGCAGGGTCTGTTTTTGTACTGATTTATGAATATAGAATTTTTAAAATATGCACTCTTGCTGGATAAACCCAATCTTTTTAATAAATAGTTTTTAAATTGCATAGTAGTATTTTTTTGAATATACCTGTTTTTTCATTTAGAAAGAAAGGCTATAATTTTGTCTTTCATGGCATACACTGCAAAACATACATCACAACACCCTCTTGGTTATTTTCTCTTTCCTTTCAAAGAATGTAGATGGTCCTTCATTTAAACAAAAAAGGGTAATTAAGACAACCATCTGTTCGTATTGTATACTTACTCCTTTTTTATCAACAACAGCCTTTCATTATAGATTAAACATATTTTTCTCTTTTCGGATGTTGTAATCAAAGATGGTAATGCAAAAGTGTGTTTTCGATTGGATGTACTGCCACCCACATATTTATAAGTAACTAATTCTAAGCACTTGTAGCACTTTAATTTTAGATACGGTTGTTATTGGACTTATTGGAGTATGTATTTGTGAAAGCAATGCTTGACTTCTGCTGATAAAAAGCCAAATTATCTACACACTGACCCTTAAGGATGAAACACACAGTGGTCACTGTTTATGATTATATATTTCTTTGATTCTCCTCTCAAACTTTCACCCCAACATGCAATTACTAGTAATTCACCCCAAGGCTGAATTGAAAATTCTACTGCTTACATCTTTGTATTGACATTCTGCAAAAAAAAAAAAAACAAAAAAAAAAACAGGGTTCTGCAACACAGAATTTTCATATCTCTGCATTTAATCTACAAATATGTCAAATCTGGGAGTGAAACGTATCAAAGCCTAGAAAATGGGGATTGTGAAGTGTGACCTTTGGTTTTAAAGGGACGGCAGCAAAACAGGTTGTTGAGTGAGCCACGCTAGAAAATCACTCATATGAATAGTTGTTGAGATACATTAACAAAAAGTTCAGATCAAAGCATTGCAGTTTCACTTTACAGTGCCCTGGAAAAGTATTGAGCCCCCTTGAACTTTTTGACAAGTGAGACACAATCCTAAAGTTGAACGAAATTTAGTGGACATTTTTTACTTTTTTAACAGATAAAGAACTGAAGAGTGGGGCTGGTAGAACCGCAAACTCTACCCAGAAGTTAGGTGAAGGTCGCTGGGGACTCCAATGCTGAACTTAATGACTGATGATGATAAATATAATCCACATGTATGTAATCAATAATAATAATAATTGCCACACTTCGGCTGTGGCTCATCTGTGCTTAATGATTTGCCAAATTCAAATAGATCCTATATCCACATTTTTATTTTAATTCTTTCATGATCCCATGACTTTTGGTTGGTTTGCTATAGATTTGGGTCCAACAAAAGGATACAGTGACATATGAGTAGAAAGTTCTGAAGAAGTGTTCTACAAAATATTGATAAGAAATATCACCTATATAAATAAACAAAATAATTCATTCATAATCATGGAGTAAGCATCGTGTATTCCCCGTATTGAGAGGTTTATCCAATTACCTTTTGCTAAAAATGTTTTAAAATTTGATGCAAGTTAACAAACTATCCTAACTCTCCCTTGCAGCTCTCATAATTGATTAGTAGCAGCTTTTAGTAGGATGTCCATTGTGCGGACATGCAGGGATTTCAAAGTCTTGCTCCTAAAGATCAGCATTAATGTTGCATGAGTGCGAACTGCATGAAATTCGCTTGCACCATTTGCTCACTCAACCCTATTAACTCCACTGGTAATTGACAGTCCCATTCCCTATGAATCCACATCTCATCAAATCACTCTTAATACATGTTAACACACCATAAGGGGACTAATAGTCAGAGGCAGCATTATCCAAATCACTCTCATGAATAATGTAGATACATGTACGGGTGCATGGTTACCATTCTAAAAGGTCTTTTTTATGGCACACAGAAGCGTTTGCTTTGATTAATTTAAGATGCATTTAAATGAATTCTCAATGCAAATTCAAAGTAAGAAAAGGAATGAGAATCTTGGTCATTTAAATGCCACTGACACTAGATGATAGAGATACACTGTTATTCTTTTTAATTGCATTTATTTATCATTCTCCAAGTGTTTTTTTCTTTATGCATACACTTAATTCTTAAAGGAAGCAAGCCACATGATCTAGGAAGATAAAGTGTGACCCTGGGATTGGCTAGATACTGTAGATGTAACACAGCCAAAGACACCTGTTACTGTTTAGTTTAATATGACTAAAAATTATTTGATCTAAATTTAGGAGATTAGACTAAACAAAGAATAAATAATAGGCCCAGCTTTTTATGTGTGATATGTGGGTCTAATTGGTCTTTTCCTGGTCATCAGATTTGCCCTAATTAAGACCCTAAGAGCCAAGGTCTGGGCATCTGGACATCTGCTTTTGCTGCCCCTGCCATTGCAGCACAACATCAAGACAATGATAGCCAATTATCCTTTTTTTATTCAACCAACAGAGGCCAAAACAGTTCATCACTAGGCAGATGGAGGGGTGTGTGTGTGTGTGTGTGTATGGGGGGTTGATGTTCTGTGAATAAGGGAATGCAGGACAATAGGGAGGAAGCGGCTATGCAGGTGTTGAAGTGGTGTTGCAGTGTTTGTGGTTATGTGTCAATTGACAGTATGTCTTAATCATAGTTTGATGTTAAAAGAAGAAACAGCCTCAGTTAATGTACAAATGAAACAAGGCTGTTTCATATTGAAGTTCTTTGGGATGGCCTTTACATGTTTAAACTATACCAGAAATGATCAGCAATCATGTCTAAATGAAGGTTATGTGTTGGCACAGCATTAGAATCAGGGTTATATTTGGGAATATATTTTCTGGCCTGAGGATGCTTTTAGACCTCTCAGGAGGACCCTGAAAATGGGGTGTAGGTAGTGAATGTATAAACATAAGTTTTTCCTCTTTGTTAATATGACTTTCGCTAGAAACCTTTAACCAATACAACAAAAGCTATGCTATATTTAGTACCGAAAGTCTCAGATTATAGAAAATTACTTGGATAGTCTGCGCTAATCAAAAAGCTTGAATAAAGTTTAAACCCTCTGGTGAACTTATAATAACTTGGTTTTACGTGTTGTGGTTTCCTTCCAGAACAGCGTTACCATTAGTGTGCAGTAAGCACACATGGCCCTGGAACTCGGAGCTTGCACATCAAGGCAAACTGGTCGTTCTCACCCAGACAGGATGCGGCTTATCAACCCCTATCTGCATGCTTTGCGCTGGTAGACTGGATGCATGCACTCATTTACTCTTTTCATATGTCTGAACAAACGTCTTGTGTCAACAAACCACAGCTTTTGGCAACAGGTTGCCTGAGCAGCACCTGTGCTAACGGTTTGTTTATCAACTTTGCCTCAACTTTCACACTTTTTATTGTTCTATGTGGAGCCTGTCCACATACAATTCAACCTGTATATTTATGACTGGAAAATTAGGATGTGCTCATCTTCAATGTTTTCTAACAATGTATGTCCAACTTTACTTTGACATATAGGGGAATCTGTGCAATCAGGTTGTTTGTAGATCTACAAAACACTTGTAATTTGAAATGTTTTGTCAAAATAGAGCAAGGAAATTCAGTCACAAGACCATGCTCTGCAGATGAAGCTTGATCTGGTGCACACCACTTTCAGAATTGCCACCTGTGTGTGCTTGTGTTTTGACCAAAGCCACAGCATCATCTATAGACTGTGTCAAATTCTTCTCCAATTCTTTTTCACTAATAAACAATGTTTATTCTATTCTACTCTGTTCTATCAGCACATGCAAATCATGTAACAGACTGCTAAGTAACCGAGAGGAAAGGTGATGATTTGAAACAATGTATTGTAATATACGTGCAATGTACCTGTGGCATACAATATACTATTTGTACTACCATTACCAATGATATTTCTGTATCTTTAATACACTAGGTCAACCAATAACTCATACAGTATTTGCACCAGAGTACTCACCAGAGCTTTATTTTGGAACAGTTCGCGGATAATTTAACAGAAAAGAATTTAACCATTTTATGTACTGTTGTTTGCATGAAAAGACATATACTCCTCAGTTTTCAACCCACTCAGTTTTATTGCTTGCCACGTACCATGCTTTAGCTCAAACTGGATGAAAATCTGTGAACTGCTTTTATTGAAGATTGACATTATTACAGACAAATCCTGCCTTGCTGTACAAACATAAACCTTAAGGAGGTGGGTATGGTTTTATAGTTTGAAAGCTTTCAGACCACAGGATATGTTTGTATTCTTATTGTTCATGACTGGTAGTCTGACATGTTAATTTGACTGCAGTGCAGCTTAACATGTGCAGCAAAGATACTAGAGTCAGAAGGAGTCGTTTTCTGAATTGCAACACTACAATAATCGTAATTGTATTTTAAAACTCTGTAACGAAGAACAGCCTAAATATTACCAGGATAATGTAAGATACAAATAAAATGAAATATAATATGACTACTGGAAGTTATTTTTTCTTAAGATAGTTCTAAAAGCTGTGAGATTATTGGGTCAATTTTATGTTATTACTACTTACATGGTCTCTTGTCAAGAAAATGTTTAAGTGTGATATATCTTGTAAAGGGACCTTCTGAGGTATGATTTACTTGATGTTTAAAGTAGTTGTTTATTTTCTAATTGTAATTAACTTTGTTAGGTGAAATGGGTTGTTACTGAAGCTGTTTTGCAAATCCATAAATAGGCAGAAAATCCCTCACATTTTTTCTTTTTCTAATTGTCTATTTTCTTGCAGCTTTCTACTTTTTATGCATTTCTTCCTCTTGTGTAAAACTTTGCTCAAGTGCTATCAAGAAAAAAAAGTTATCTGACTGTAAGGAGATTTGAAATAATATCTTGATAGGGTCTTGCTAATCTTCCATTTAATCTGATTCTCAGTAGGATATATCCCTGATGTCTATACTTAGGTGACCGATGCACCTTCTTTTGTACATGTTCGGTTCCACCGGATCAGCAGGAAATTGGAAAAAGGGATGTGGTGCACTTGTGCCACCTCGAATTGGATTGCATGGTTTCTTAAATGAAAGCAAATAATTTCATGGCTAATGGGCTTAATTTGAGGAAATAATTCCATATTTCCACACTTTCCTATTTTGCATATGATTTCTGCAGAAGCCTTGCCACTTTCTGGAGGGATGCTGTTTCCATTTTAGTTAGTGTTGTGGAGCTGTAAAGCAGAACAGGGCTGTTTAGAAGATCACTTTTAGCACATTCAAAATTGATCAAATATGTCAGAGTCTGCTTTGACGGTTATGCTTTGAGCTCGCAGCAGTCGTGCTTGGAACTGACAGGACCAGCACTGTTGTTCTATGAGCTTTTATTCACTGGGGACAGAACAGAAGAACAAAGTTATTACCCAAAAAAGGATAAAAGAAGCAAAAAAAAAAAAAAAAAAAACAGATATAAACAAGACTGAGAAATGTGATTGCCAACAAAGAAGTGATTATGCCGCACAAAAAGTCTTCAGTTGTTAAATAAATAAATAAAGTCTTGTAATTAAATAATGAATGAAGTAAGCGGTCCATAAAGCATTGATTGATGTCCAGGAAAGAGGGTCTCTCTAATGGAGGCTGGCTGACAGTGATTGCGAAGGCCCATTTAACAGCTGATGTTTTGTTATGATTGGACATGTCAGTCTCCTCCTCTGATTAAAAAGAGAGGGGGGGTGGGGGTCCAAATGCGCCCCACGTCCTTTCCTTTATGTTTTTTTTCCATCTGCTGGCATAAAGCGAGGGTGCATATTATTTTGTCAATCCAATGGAACGGGTGACATTCAGGAATTTGTAGGGATAGGAACTGGCCTTTACATGCTACCTGCAACTTGCTCAAGAGGCAGACATTTGAACTAAGAGAGACATACTGTATCTAGATCGAAAATGGACAAATATGTTTCTGTATCCATTGTATAGGTATACTTATTTCTGCATGGTTCTGGTTTCTCTGTATGTTTACTATAAGGTTCTTACAATATTTTTTATATTTGATATGATATACTTCTGGGAATAAAGTCTTAAGGTTTTAGCTGTCACTTTGTCAAGCCCTTCCTATACTTGTGTGATTTTTATGGTGGTATTAGTTTTCTTTTTTTTTTAATTACAGAACCCCACCATTGCCTTGTACCAGGCCCTGGTACAGATAAACCCGGGTAATTTTACTTTCCTGGAGCTTTGGTTTTATGTCTGTAGACAAAAAAAGTAGTGGCAGAAACTGAAGAGGGTGAGTACGAAAATGTATGTTTTTTTATTATTGAATCGTCACAAAAATAAGTTTTAGGATATTCTAAGCTAAACAATGAATTTAAAACTTAAATATAATGCAAAAACACAAGTTTCTCAGTCACAGGTACATTGCACAAGTTTAAAAGGTAATTCTTTTTCTCATATGCTCCCTTACAATTCCCTGACCAGAATCACCAAGACAATAGAGAGAAGTTAAAACAGTCTTCTGTGAGACAACTACAGAGAGGACACCAAAAGCCGGATGAGGCAGCCAGCAATCCACCCCTCTGAAGCTAAAGTACCACAGTGGGAGATTAGAGGAGCCCGCTGGGTAAACAGTGCACCAGAGCAGAGGAGAGGCAGGGGTTTGCCAGTGCTAGAAGCAGTTTCAGAGCTAGGAAAGGCCCGAGTTGGCTGTGGCTAGCTATAGAGGCTAACTGCAGAAGATTGAAGGAGCACAGCGGTAGATCCCACCGCACAGCAGGCAGCAGAGCTGAACCACATTTTTACATTGTCACTAAAAACATGAAAGTTGGCAGATTTCTTCATCAAAGCCTGCTGATTCCTACTGTCTAAAAATTACTGCATCTTTTTATTACATCTATTATATTTTTTAAATTTTTTTTAAGCTTTTTACGGCACTAGTGGCTCATTTTTCTGACAGTAGGCTGACAGGAAAGGGTGTATGAGAGAGGGGGAGAGACTTGCTGGAAAGGACCAGAAGCTGGATTCGAACCTGGGTCGCCCGCATCGAGGACTAAGGCCTCCATACATGGGTCGTGCGCGCTAACCACTGCGTCACCTGCACACCCTATTTTTTGATTTCTTGATAATAGTTTACATATCGGTGAAGGTTCTTAGTCATCCAGGTCATGGTCAAGCTAGGAAAGTTCAGTTTAGGCAACTGGACAGCCAGAAACAAGGCTGACAATGTGGTTTATGCTATTCAGTGTAGTGAAGAGTGCACAGACCCGGACATTGGAGAGACCAAGCAACCTCTGCGCAGGCACAATGCTCAACACAGGAGGACTAACTCCTCGGGACAGGACTCAGCTGTTCACCTACATCTGCAGGCTTAATGACACTCATTTGAGGACAACAACGTACATATTCTAGCTAAAGAACACAGATTGTTTGAGAAGGGAATGAAAGAAGCCATTTTCGTTAACTTGAAAAGCCATCCCTTAACAGAGGAGGTGGCCTCAGACATAATTTATCACCCACATACAAAGCACTTTTAGGAACCTT
>JAUZNJ010103199.1:0-20930 GCA_034780135.1 Jordanella pulchra | reverse complement strand
AATACGGTGAATAATCTCTGCTTCATATTTTGAATTGAGTGATATTTTTTCAGAGTCCTTATTCTTCTAAAAGTTGAATGATTATCAAATATTTCCCTGACCTGCTAAAAGAAAAAAAAAAATCCCCTCCATCTTCTATGTCAGGGTGATCTTGTTGTAGATTTCACATCACGTACAATCAGCACACTTGAGCCACTGGCTCACATGCACACTTTGAAGTAGTCTGCTTTTCCTTTCCCGGTTTCCTTCTCCCATGCTGATTTCTTTTTTAACCTCCCTCAAAGCTGAGCTCCCATCAGTCCCCGCTTAAAATTGGGGCATGGCTGCAATTGTTGTGCTGCACTTAATGGAGTACAATGCTGACTTTTGTTGTAAGCACATATAACAGGATATCCTCTTATGTACGCCGTTTTTAGCCTCAACACATCATGTGTACAGAAATGTGGGCAGAATCTGAGAATAATCCAATTACCCCGGCTTCTCACAGAGACATTTTAAATGCTGATTTGGACAGTAAAGAGCAAAGGCAATACTGTATTTGTTTGTAGTGTAAATGTGGATTTGACTAAAGTTTGATTGTGCTTCTCAGGGTCTTTTTAATATGAAAATCATAAGATGTCTATAGATCAGGCTTCCTTAATTACGGTCCTCGAGGGTCGGTGTCCTGCACCTTTTAGAGGTGTCTCTGCTTTAACACACCTGAGTCAAATAATCAGGTCATTAGAAGGATTCTAGAGAACTTGGCTGCATACTGAGGAGATAATTGAACAATGGTATTCAGGTGTGGAAGTAGAGATGCATCTAAAACGTGCAGGACAACGGACCTCAAGGGGCATATTAGAGCATTCCTGCTTTAGATGATTAAATGAAAACCCCTTACCAGTAAGACCATGTTTTTCCTCTTGCATGGATGCTAAAATTATGTAATTTGGCCGTACGACCCTGTCATGGACGCACCAATCATAAACCTGCCTAATTCAGAGATGTTTAAAGTCTCAATTTACAAAAGACAGAAAAATCTCTAAATACTTCCACAATTTAACCTTTGTTAAAAATAAAGATATCCAACTTTTAGACTGTCTTAGAAATTTTTATTTTTACAAATCTTGTTTTGGTATAGTCATGTTTTGTTCACCTTTAATTTATTTGTATCTGTGTAAACTTTTTTTACACTTAAGGAAAAAAAAACAAAAAAAAATGAAATCTTGGGATTCATTTGTAGAAATTAGCAGTTATTTACTTTGAATAGTAATCAGAAACACGTGACAAAATGGTCTGAATTAAATGGCCTTCTGTTCTTTTCTTTATTGGTTGAGCTTAACAGTATATTGATGAAAAGATAATTCGGTATTAAAAATTAATAGTTCCAGCTCCTTTGTGCAGAACAGAGATCCCCTGAAGAGTTTCCTCAGTTCAGAAATGCTCATATACTAAACTCTCCCAAACTGCAGCAGATTTTAAAATTTCACCGCCGTTGTAGATGTCTAAATAATGGTTGATTTCTTAGGACCTCACTCTCATGCTGCTGCATGTGCTGCTTATTGACTTGTGTGACTCGGAACATGATTCGCATAGAATATGTGTCTAATAGATTTGCAAGGCATCGTTTCCAGTTACGGCTGAAATAATTAAGTTGACTTTCTGTCCCCAATGCAATTAGCAGAGAGAGCTGTCCAATCTTGGACCTGTTAGATGTTTGATTTCATGCTCATAAACGTAGCGTACCTTCCAACAGGAGGCAATATGAAAAACTCATCAGGGATACGTGGTGTTAAGAGGATGCTGCCTCTGAGGTGGATCTGCTTCACTTATCTGTTTTTCCTGAGGTGCTCTGAGGGTTCCTTGCGTAGAAGTTGCTGCCATAATGCTGGGCTGTTACTGCAGTTTAGCTGGCTTACACAAGTGCCAGAACATGTTTATCAAATTCAGTTCAGAGTGTCAGGGAGTATTTTTTTAAATTTGTCTCTAAGGTAATATAAAAATGAGATTTTCCACCTCCTGTTTCATCATTTCTTGTTATGATTCAAAGGATCCCCTTCAGTTTTTTGTGGGTTTTTTAGTGTCTCTGAGAATTGAGGTGCGTGTGTACGCGCACACATACGTGTTACCTTGATGTACAGTAGATGAAGCAGCTCCTCACATCAGACCAGGCAGCTTTGAGTTTGCTGTGAAATTCAGATTCACCATGTGCTGGAAGGGAGGCAGTCTCTGATGTATTTTTAGACAGACTAAATAATGAATGCCTGAAAGACTGCTAGGACCCCAGCTGCCAAACTTTCCCCTTTTCCTCTCTGCGTACCTGTTCTTTTTGTACGTGAGAAGGAGGAGGAAGGGTTCCCACCCTTCACCAGAGCAACAAGCTGCATCCTGTCACCAGCTGTCAGAAGAAATGGCAAAAGATCACTGAAAGGTCTCATTGAAATTCGGTTACTGACTTTATCTGCTTTTAAATAATGGTGCTTTCATATGATTTTAATGCACTTTTGTAGTCAACATACAACTTTTCAAATCACCATATGTTCTATTATTTCCACTTCCTTTTTGATTTAAGGTTTAGAGAACAACCTCTTATCTCACATCTAAACGGTTTTTGCCTTTCTCCCTGGAGTTTGGATTTTTTTCCTAATTTATGGCTTCAGTCAAAAGAGATTGATGTTGGGTTAATTGAAAAACTCAGAAATTTTAGGTGTATGGATTCATATCTCTGTTGGCCATTTTTGATTTGGATCTATGCCTGACTAAACTCAGCTCCACTCAACTCTAAACAGTCTGGGTTTTTTTTTTTTTACTACCTCGATTTGGGTTGGGCTTTCATAGCAAGACAGTCCCATTCATTTGTGTACAATGATTTAACAGTTGAAGATAGTTTTTGTAATATTTCTGCTCTGGAAGTTCCAGATGGCTTTTCTGTTGTAAATGTATTACTGTGAAATGAGTCTGTGTTTAGGTTATCTCCCCACTTGTGGGATACTAGTGGTAGTTAACTTCAGGATGCCTGCACCACTGTTGACCTTCCCATTCAACAAACTGCATCCAGTTCCTAAGTCGAGAGACATGACTTACAGCCAAAGCTTTCTATAAATGAAGTCAGGGTCATTGCACTGTGAAACCTGCTCTGTGTACAGGAGCATTTGGACATCTCCAAATATGATCTTGTTACCTTTTTGTTCCTAAGTCTAAACATGTATTTTATTGGGCATTTTGACCATAAACCAGTGTTGTTTTAAAACTCTACTTTTGTTTTGTCCATTTAACAAAGCCTTTTTGACAAATAAAAAGCTAACTTAACAAAAGTAAAAATAATCCAATGGTTTGATCGATAACTTTAAGTTTAGTATGATTCGTTCAACAAAAGTATGAACAATAAATTACCTACTTGAAATAGCTACTGTTTTACTATTACTTTATTCTGCTAAACACCAGCCCATTATTAGGAAATAGAGATGCTAGTATAGTAAAGAAAACCTTAATATAAATGTGCTATCATTAAAGAGCATAGTTTTCTCTGCAATTTCACAGCCAAGTAGTTTCTGAACCCAGTAAAACAATCCACTTACTTAGATTATGTACCTTCACGTACCAATGAAACAGCAGAGAAAATGAATAACAATGAAAAATGTCTGACTTACAACAGAGATAAAACAACTCAAGGTATATATTTATGTCCCTGTGATAAAATGTTTTTCAGGGGGCATGCAGCATTGTACCGGGCATTGTCTGTGTCAGAGCCAATGTTAAAGATGGTGCAGAAATCGAAGCACAGAAGCTTAATGAGGGAAGATCACCCCTTGTATGTAAAAAAAGGGTCTGGAATTAAATCAAATACTGCCTAAGTACACATACTACATGTTTTTGTTACATACTTAGAAAATGCTTGTATGCAGGGTTCTTACAGTTCCTGGAGCAGAATGGCCAAGTCAAGGTCTAAATCATAATTCAATTGTTTTTTTGATTGTTTTCTTTTAATTTTATTTTTTACCAGGGCTAAAACTTATCTAAGTGGCTAAAAAAGACTTTTTGTTGTTGTGTTAAAATTAGCCATTGTATTGATTTTGCTCTATTGGGTTCATACAAAGTATTATCCTTAGCAGATTTTATGTGAGAAAGCATTGCTTGTCATCAGATTCTTGTACAATACTAAGGTGTGATTAGTCAGAGACTTCTCTAGAACCACTGAGAGACAGACAACTATGGCAGATATTTCCTGCTTATAATCCCTATAATAATTAACAACACTATTTAATTCCACTTTGGGATTAGTAGAATATTTTTTTAAATGGACAGCATGTTATTAATATTAATTGAATAAGATTTAGATCATTTGAATTGAACTAAAATGGATGGATGGATGGATGGATGGACTTTCATTACGTTGGTATTTTACAGACTAAAAACGCAATTTGTAGATGTGAAATAGAAAAAAAACCCTTGAACCTAAGTTCTGTTGGGTGTTTTGGTCAGACATGATGATAATAGCATAATTTAATTAACCAGTCAACAATTAACAGTATACACAAAAGCCTTAAGATGCATCGGGACTATATGTTTATTAGAAGTACTTTGTACTATTCCTGCCCTGAAGCTAAATTGGATGATAATTTGTTTTTTGTGATTATCATCACAGGCCTGCTTTTGCACAAAATCAGCTTTTTCATTTTTTTCTTACAGTGCATAAACATCTTCACACCATGCAGCTTTGTGCAGATGTTTGTACGTCGTGTGGAGGCTGCTCATTGTGGCCTCTGAGGAACAATTGCTATCTATTTGGACCCCTTTAGATAAAGCAGACACAGTGATTATGAATGCTGATATGATTTATGAAATATGAAAAAATAAATACATCTGGTAAACAGCTTCTTTTTCCCTAAATTAGAAACCACAAAAACCATTAGGAGCCGGCCCTTTGTTTCTCTTTCTTTGAATTCCTTTTTGTTTTGTATTTATAGTTTTAGCAAACTGAAAAAGATCTTTTCCGAGGCTAATTTAAGATATTCTGTCAAGCGAATAAATAATACGTTTCTAAATCTAGAGATGACAAACTCAGGCTTTTCCTATGAACCATAACACATGAAAGATAAAATATTCTTGATAGAGGTACAGTTTTTTTTTGTTTATATATATATAGATATATATTAAACTTGAATAAAATCCATCATAATACCAGCAGTCGTTTATTTTAATGCATTTAATGAATAGATCCTCCCAACTCAAACTGATTTATTTCCTAATCTGTGATCAGATCTAATTAAAATAAAACTTTCCAATTTGTACATCTCTAAAAAAAATGTAGTGCACAAAGACCTTAAAATTTGAATAATAAATTTGTTATAAATTATATTCACTACAAAGTAACTCAAAACAATGTCCCTTTTATGTTGCATTCTGTAGCAGACCTGTTTCCTTTCCCACACAGAAAGCCTAAATGGACTTAGCCAGTTTCCTATTGTATGACTGCCACATCTTGAATATTTTCCTCACCACAAGGATGTGCCTTGTTTGTCTGTGTCAGCAAGGCTGTTTTTAAATAGAAATTGCAAGGCAATTCCAATCAATCATGTTGCACCACCTTCGTGTGCACAGATCAGCCGCTGAGTGATGAAGGATCAGATTATACAGATCCTGTAGACCTGTGGGCGATGTGAAGGGAAGATCCATGAAGAGAAATGATGCAGGAGGAATGAATGAAAGGAAAGTCTCCAGTGCAGTCTGTGCATATGAACAGTGTCTGTTTGTGGGTGTGTGCAGCTTTGCATGGACAGATGAAGACATGACTACACAGGCAGAAGGGCCCTCATTAAAACATACTGGGATTAAAAATGGCAGTTAGCTACACCAGCCACACTTCTAGCACTGCATAAATACACTTGATTGTTATTTTATGGAGAATTTAAGTCTGCTGGCTTGTGAGCAATGTCTTATCTAGATAATGTAATTTTTCCCACAGTAGCATTACCAGAGTGTTGCATTTTCCCTTTACCTGCTTTTCCTTCAGGTTTTTGAGAATGTAAAAACCCCCGTTGAGTGTTCCACTCTGATTTGGATGCTGCAAAAAGACAAGCTGAGATTTGGTAAATCTCTCATCATGAGCTCATTAGTCAGTACTCGGGGAAAGGGATCAGAGGTGGTTCTGCTGGCTCTGTGGGAGCACTGGAGATGTGTGTGTGTACTTGTTTTGCACATACTGTGAGGGCATACATCTGTTGATTCAGTTATATTATGGGGTATTGCTTGCCATGACAAAAAAAATTCTTTTTAGATATAAAACACCCTATTTGAAGATTTGGTTACTGTTTGGAAAAGTATAACATTCATTGGTAGCGACAAGACAGAAATAGTTGGTTTTCTCCAGAAATGACTGCAAGTCAATACGTTGTCCTTAAACCTGATAGCTGTGTGTGTGTTTGCGTGTGTGTGTGTGAGAGAGAGAAAGTTCAACTGTCAGACAAACTCCTTTTGTGTTGTTTTTGTGCCAAAATTCTATCTTTATTTTAAGCTGAAACTATTATTTTTGATTGATTTGTGACGGTTGCCAAGTCTAGCAGGATGAGTCTATAAACTTTATGAACAAGTTGCTGTTCACGCTGCACAAAAAATACTTTTTTAACCTTTTGTTTCTATAACATCATTTTTTCTACACTTTCTATGTGATTAATTGTAGTTGTTTGGCTGATTTCAGATTTCTTTGTGGATCTTCTTGGTATTTCTGGTCTTACCGGAGGAACATATACAAACGTGTTGTAGTCTTGCTGTTGTCTTGCTACTTTAACCTTTGAAAACAGTTGCGGTGTTCTAAATTGTGACTTTTTGCAAGCAGTATAATTTATAAACAGGGTATGGCAAAACATCAGTAATAAAACAATTAGATTGCCCTCTTTTTAATTATACATTCACCCACCCATCCTTCTGTTTGCCCATCCGTCCGTCCGTTAGTCCATCTGTCAATCCCTAATTAGACATTTGATCAATGTCACATGCTGAGCAGAGATCCCAGACCTCATTCTTCCTGTTGTCTCTTCTGGTTCGTCTAGTTCATCCTCAGCCTACAGTGAGATCTCCAGTAAACCTTTCTACCAAGGTTAACTTAAACATCTCACAGTGATTCTTTTAAATTCTTTCAAAACTGCTGCTTTGTGCTGAATCTTTACATTTTACATCGTAAAATTAAATAGTACCTTCATTGTCCTCCAGGAAACTGAATATTTAACATTGCTTGTTAAAGAAACCAAACAGGAATGCAATCTGATTTGCTGAAACAAAACTAGTATTTTTTAATAGAGAACAATGTTTTCCCTGATTAAAAATACCTAAATATTTTCTCTTGTGCTAAAGAGCGACTTGTAATGATGAAGATGCCGCTTCCTCTCTTGTTTCTTAATCAATACTTTGATCTTTATCATTTCGAGTCTTGTCTCCAAAGTTATTTTCTCTTACTATCCCCATGTCAGCACTTTAGTTGTTGAGGAGGCCTGCACTTCTCCTGAGGGCTCTTCGCCACTTTAAAGGCTCACCAGTCCAAGCTAAACACTTGTCACTTCACAGCTCTGACCTCCTTCCCATTGGCACCAGCAGCAGAGTGGAGTCCTGATGATCCTAGTTGTAGATGACGGGGGGGGATTTTTACTCTCCATTTCCCTTGAATATAAAACTCATAATAACTCAAAAACCCACCATTTTAGTAGGTTAAGACTCATCCAGTATTTTTTCTTTTAAAAAGTTATATTTCTTTTGTTTGTTGATAATTATACCCATTTCTTATTACTCATAAAAAACTTAAAACATAAAGAAGCAAATTATAACCTACACTTAGCGACTGCTGTTCGAAAGACAGCTTTAGCTGTAAAAAGAAATGCATCTCAAAAATTGTTACCTTGTAGGGTTCCTGCTTAAGTGTTCATAAGGATATTTGGGGCTTTAATCTGCTTATCCTGTGATAACATCCTAGTGTATCTGGCTACTAACTTAATGTCTTAATACTATAAGAAGAGATTAACTGGTCTCCGTTACAGTGACCAGCTTTTGGTATGAAAATCTCTTTACCCATATTCCATTATCCTGGGGGGGTGATGTGAAAAGAGAGGACAAAACAACATCCTTGTGCTTACGCCAAAAGGAGTTTTGATATCTCTCTGGTACAGCTAATGGATTTTTTTTTTACATTTCTTAAGTCTAAAAGTCTTTTTTTACATTCATAGTAATGAACAGAATGACACGCTGTTTAGAAATGTGGAAAGACAAGGTAAATTTCACATTTCCCATTTTACAGTTGTGTTTTTTTTCCTTCTTTTTAGATAAACTTCACCTCTCTTAATATTCTTAAATTTAGCAGAAAACATTCTGTTCTTGTCCCCTCTGCGGTTGCCATAGATACCCAATGTGCCCTACAGGACTGAGACAACAGCGACAGAAATTTTTAGACACCAGACCATTTCCAAAAAAGTCTGAATAACCGCTCAATAAAAAAATAAAATAAAAACACAGCGATTGGCAAAGGAGTAAAGAAACGGTGAGGTGCAGAGATATCAGCCCACCAAACAGTAATCCTATTTTACATTACAATGCCGATAGAAAAGGGGTGTTTGGAAATTTTTCTTATATCCAGAGGCTTTATGGCACTTAGGAGACAAGATAAAATAGGTGTTAGATTAACGCCTTAGTTGGCAGAAGTACTGCAACTAACAATTGTAATGAGGTTTGAAAGATGGAAGAAAATAAAGCCTCTATATTTTGTATCTTCTTTTCTGTGTGAGAAAAAAAAACAATGCCCTCTGAGGCCATATCGTTGCTTGCAAAACTATAGACAGATGGAAACTGAAGCAACTCCTTCAACATTGCTTGAGAGAAAATCCCTGAGCCCTGAATTATCCAAGGGGTTCTTGGATGTGCTGCATAAACAAACGGAGAAGCTGACTGTGGATGAATAAAGCAAGACACAGAGTAGCTTACATTTTTCAAACTCTGACAATTTTCCAGTATCACAATTGCTCATCCTTCATTTCTAATGTTTGTGAGATACAATGCCACGCAGAAGTATGAATTCTTGAACATTTTCTCATTTTGTCATGTCACAGCCTCTTACTTCAAGTTTTTTTTTTTCGTGATATACCAACAGATGGTAGGTCATAAAACACATCCTAAACTGAAATTCTTGTGGTGTCCTGTTTGATCAATCATCCAAAAAATGGAAAACAGAGCAGAGCTGCAAACCTACAAGGAAAGGGTAATAAACAGCCAGGCCAGTAAGGGATATTATTAATCAGAGAAACAGTGAAGAGGCCTGACTTCAGAGGAACTGCAGAGATTCACAGCTTACATGTGTTTGGCATATTCAGGTCTTAGGCCTGATTTGTTTTATAAACGCTATCATTTTATGCCATTGGTAAGATGTGCAAAACTGGTGGAGACATGCCCTAAAAAGTTAGCTCTGTAATTGCAGTGACAGGAGATTTATTTACACTAAGAGGACTGCATTTAAAAGCACAAATTATTGCTTATTATTGCAGAAATATTTAAATTTAAAGGATGTAGATCTTTTGCAAGGTGTTTGCTGTTTAGTAGTCATCTGTTCCTTTTTTTTAGTTAAACATTGATTTATTGATCTCAAAGGAAATATAGCATGATTGAACGTAGTTTTGAATTCTTGGCAACACTAAATAAAAAAGGTATTATAAGTGAATTATAAATGCATTTATAATATTAGATTTTTTTTATATAGACCAATATAACCTATTTGTAACAACTAAATTATGTTTCTGTATTTTAGACTTTGAGCCTTTATTTTTATAATTATTTTGAGCAAGTAGTTGGTGATTCATTCAAAATTAAAAAGCACGCAGTTTTTTATCTTCAGTATTTTTCAAACATTTTTTAAATATTTACCAATAAATGCTCTTTAGTAGTATATACCCTTTAGTAGATGAAAAAATTATTGACATCATGGCAATGAAACTGACCAGGGATGATAATATTTTTTTTCTGTAACCAGGCTGATACATGGAAATGATTGTCAGTTATTTAAACTCTTAATCAACATAAACTAAATTGATGGTTATTAATGTTCCAGACGTGCCATCCACAAATTTTCTTTTTAATCACTTCTTTCAGTCTTGATACTAAAATAACCTCTAAAACTGTCTAATAAAGCTATGGATATCTAAAACTTTATTAAAAAACACTAACCTAAAATGTTTAAAGGAAATAGAGAAAATATTTGTATGACCAATAGGAAGAAACATTTACTTCCTAATTGAGCTAATAGAAGTACAGGAGAGAAAAGTATTTAAAGCTCTACGTTTGTTTTTATCAGGGTCTTTATCCCAAAATAATCAGTAAGATAATTAAATATTTTATTCTGGATATAATATAGGGATTCCTTTTGTAAAAATTAAAGAGAGCTGGTGGACCAACAGGGTGGAGTGCAAGCATGCCCTAAAACTGATTCATGCTCGAGCACAGCTGGCTGAGAAAAAATTGTCAGTTTGATTTGCACCAGACATGTATTGAAAGATCGTGTGTGAGATTTAAATGCTGCACACCTGTCGCTCAGATTGTTAACTGTACGCTAAAGTTGGCTACACTACATCTCAGGTAGCAGGTTTAAATATTTAAGTGGTATGCAGCACTGGCTTACCTTCACCCCTTGTTGTTGCTCATATTAAAGCTCAATGAGCTGCTGTAGAGGCTGATGGCCGTAGGCAGGAATGAACTCATGTAACAGTCTGTTTTACAGCGGTTCTGAAGAAGCTTCTGACTGAAGACACTGTGCTGTTGTATGACAGTCTATTGAGAACGATGCTGGTGGTTGTCTGTGATGTTCTTCATTTTATGAGTTCTTTGTAAACTCCTCTTAAGAAGTTCTAGACGAGTTCCACAAACACAACCTGTCTTCTTTTCAGCTTGTTTGGCTTTAAGCTTTTAAGTCATTCTCTCTGATGCTGTTACCCCAGCAGATGATGGCAGAGGAGATCACTCTCCACAACTGACGTATGGAAGATATCCAACGTTTTGCTGAAAACCTTCAAGGACCTTAAATTTCACAAGAAATATGCTCTGTGCCTTTCTAAAATATTTAACAGTTGCATCTCCAGTCCAGTTTGTAGTCTAGCTGAACACCGAAGTATTTATTCTTTTCTACCACTTCTCCCATTTCTAATTTCTAGTTTTCTAGAAAACTTCACATCCAGTTGCCTAAACTGAACTTTCCAAGCTTCACTTCTACCATTATATGAATAGTTTGACTTGTTCCTGTTTCTCTTTGAAAAGTATTTTCCCTGGCTTTATACAGATTTAAGATGAGATGATAGTTTCCACACAATGTCACAAAGTCGATAATGTGTTAAATATTATTATTAAAATGTAACCAATTATCTTAAGCTATTTACAGACATTTAAAATCAGTGACAGGGTAGGTGTACTGCTATTCCAACAAAGTATAAAAGGAAGCAAAGTTCTTCCTACAAATGGATCCCAACTTTATTCAGAAATCCGTCAGGTCTCTGCTGCGGTGCGTCACACAGCAGTGACGGCGTAGTGTCAGACTATCAGACTCTTCCAGACAGACTAGCCATGCATGCGGCTCAGAATAGAGCAGATGGGTTTGGCTTTTAGACTGAGGCGGTGAGTGATGTCCACAGTCAAAGAAGTGCTGGCAGAGATACGCCTGGTTAAGCTGAAACCGCATGAAGCCCTGCTGAGAGCCTGTATCTGCTATTCACCAAAGCCGGGCTCTGAGCAGTGGGAGGGCATAGGAGGAGCGAAGATACGCAGACTGTCAAATAGGTTGAAGAAGATATGAATGACTTGGCTCTCTAAATCAAGTTTCAGACACATTAATAAAAACACCAGAGAAACACATAAAAAGACACATCTTAGGTGTGTATCAAAAAGACATGTTTACTAAGAAATACACAGTTCCTTTGGATCTACTGTGAGTTTTTTGAATTGGTGTCCATGCAGAGCTTTGCTCCAGAGGAAAAGGTATAAGTTTGAAGCCCTGCTGGTGACTGCAGCACCGGAGCACAGGACCACAGGTGTTCTGACAACAACAAAGACTGATCGATCAATTAGGAGAATAAATATTTCTAAACACATTCAGACCTGGCTTGTTCAATTTGATCAATTCTCTGCATGACACAGATACTTACAATGGATTATTGATGCCTCAAATGTCCTAAAAAGGAGCTCTTTATTCAAAATACCACACATGCACTAGACCTGTGGGTATTGATCACAGGTCTGAGATTTAGTTTGACGGAGTTGGTAAAGTGGGACTGCATTTTGATGGAGCCCCGGAGTATAAAGGAGTCGTGCAACAGTGTTCAGCTTCAGTGATTTCTGTGAACCGAAGGACGTTTATTCTCCTCCCACCAATTCGTTTTATAAGGATTTCTTTGGTCCACTTTATTTGCTCTGCATCTGCAACTATTTATAGCTGTGAAACAGGCATCTTATGCTGTGTGAACATATGTTCCCACTCTGATCAAATTAGATTATTTTTCAACTATACATTTAGTAGTTTGTTTGATGCAAAAGATTAACAATGCGTTACTTGTTTTTATTTAGTTAAATATCTTTTATATAGAAGCAAATATTAAGTATTCAAAATTAAGTTTTAATTATTGTGTCATTCTTAAAATGTAGCTCTTAAAAGGTCTGAAAAGAAATGTTCAAATTGCTTTATTTTGCATGCCTGGGCAGTTAAAATACGCAACATATGCAGACCATATAGGGCCTGTCGGTGCAGATTCTTCTGGATATGAAAATGGAGCGTTATTGCCTTAAGTATTTATATTTTCTCACGTAAGCCAGACTACACTGCTTTGACATGATATTTTGTGAAAAGGTTGCAAAATAAAAGGCTTTCTCATTATTTCACAAAAACATGTTTGTTATTACCTAGTAGTCTGACACATTTGAGAAATGGTAATTGTCTCTCTTTGGGGAAGACAGCAGACTAATTGGTCACATTCACTCTTGAGTCGATGTTCCAGGAGTTGGCTTAATCTTATTACGTGAGCCGCAATTGCTTGACTGTGTTGGGAGGGAATAGTGTCTCCTGGTCCACACTGAACCTACCGTTCCATACATAAAAAACACCCTCCCATGAAAGCTACTGAAAATATAAAATCTGATTTTGGGAAGCATTGACAGCATAACATTTGTTGTCTGTGTGTTTAAATGTAGAAATCTCTGCAGATCTTAATAAAAAATAAACACTCAAATAATTGTTGTTTAATTTTCGGGGTGGAAATAAACCACATTTAGTCAAATTAGGGTTGCGTTTGAGTAACAGTAGTGCTGATGAGGTGTGCTTTTGCCACAGTGACGACTTTTGCTCTCATTCATAAGCGACTCTTTCCAAAACTGCAGCTGCCCCTCTATTGCGTAAATTTACCCAATCAAGGATTTTTTTTAAAAAGAAAAATAAAACATAAAAACCTCCTGAAAAACATAAAACTTAGCTGGATTTCACAGTTTAGGAGCCAATCAGTCAGCTCCTTGACTCATACATTACTCACAGCTTTCAAACCATTTTTAAGTGTTATCTTCATTAGGAAGATTATTGGTTTGCTTTGACTTTTCACATTGTTTTGACCCAGCTGACCAGCAGTGGGCAGCAGGAGGTGGTGCAGTGCTGCACATTGAGGATGTTCTCAGACATCTCTTAGAACAAACACACTTGAACCATAAGAACAGAAGATCTTGTTATTTGAGAACATAACTTGTTTAAGATGCTGAATACGGCCAAGTCTAATCAAATCCTGGTTTGAGCTCTATGTTTATTTTATGTTTTAGTAAAAAAAAATGAGACTTTCTCCCCTTTTAAGGGACCTCATGGTTCACACTCATTACATACCAGCATCCATTCGACTGACTGCCATTGCGCTGAACTCTAGAAATCACCACAGTCATGCATTTTTTGTTAATATAAATTAGTAAATAGCTGTGCCTTAATGTGTGGGTTTGCTTTTTTGTTTATATTATGGCAAGAAAATCAGAAGAGAGTCAAGCAGTGAATACCAGACCAGTGAGACATCCTACTGAACACTTAATGTGGGCCGAAGTGTAGAATATGGATTGGAAATCTATTTTAAATTGGAAATCCAATTTATCATTCAATTGTTTACTTTATTTGCACTTAAAAGTTAACGTCTCTTCATTCTACCTTTATATATCACCTCTTGAATTTTCCATTATTTATTTTACAAAGGGGCTCTAGTAAGGGCGTTCTCAATTTCCAGCCATGCTTCATGTGAAAATCCAATAACTTAGAGGTATATTATGATATCTAGCCCTTATTTCTAATGAAGCTCCTCTTCAACTTGTTCAACCAGGTCAGTGTGAGGCCTATGAAACAAGACCACCATCATCATCATCATCATTGCTGTCTCAGCCAGCTAGTTTGACTCTCATTTGAAGCTATTAGGGTACTTGTCAACAGCACTTTGAGTGTGCAGCCTTGGCTTTCAATCTAATCAGCCTGCCGGCACTTTACAAGATATCTCCTCTTCACCTCCAGCTCATCATATGAGGGCATTAAATGTCTGTTTGCCATCACCTACCTGCTCAATTAGGTCTGATGGCTGTATTCTTGTTTTTTTTAACATCTTGTTTTTAATTGATTGAGCTCTTATATGAGGAGGTGTTAATAACTCGCAGCCTATGTTGCCCCAGTGCTGAAGAGCTCCAGATTTTTGGCTTCATTATAGTACGCAAAGGACTCTGCCAGTGAGTCATCTACCTAATTAGACTTCTTGCTGCTTGACAGGAAGGACGGACAGAAAGCTGCGCTCTCTTTCAGCTGGGATGAAAAGGCAACCTGTATCTAGATACAAACAAACCTTTTTCTGCAGTGTTTATTGCTTGGCTCTAACTCACAGCGGCTGCTAAAACATTGGTACCTTAATGGGATTTATCAGTTGCTCAGCAAACAAAAGTCCTCCCTTTCTGCTGCAGGCTCTCTGCTACCACCCATATGCTACTTCTTATATTTCCACTATAACTGCATTATGATGCATTATAATAGTGCTTTTTAGAGTTTGAAAATTGCACGCTGTAGTCTTATTTATTTGAAATATCTGCAATTCAAATCTGTTGACCCTGGTAAGGTAAGGTAAGATAACTGAATTTATCAAGTTGGGTAAAACAAACGGCCACATTCTGTGTTAAGATGTATAACACAGAGAAAACCGCAGTGCTGTATGTTAACAATGTTGACCACTCATCTAGAATACTAAAATGCACTCAAAGAAACCACTCAGTTCAATTATTAAGCTATTTTTTTATGTTTCGGGATTTTTTTTTCTGATTGCTTTGGAAAACGTTCTCCAATCTGTTATCTTCATTTTAATGCAGACATGTACAAAAACATCTCAGTAAGAAAATGCAGTGATAATTGTCACAGATTTGTAACATGTAATCCACTTACGTAGTTCATCACCATTGCTAAAGCATTATTTTACCAAAGCTTTGAGCAGTGATTTATTTAATATTCCCTCTTTTCATTATGCACACACCATAATCAACGTCTGATTATTATTAAACCTCTAAATCAGATGCACTACATTTACCATAAGAGGCTACAATCACACTGGGATGTCTCTTTTTCTTCTGTTCCACATCTGAAGGAGTGTGCTGTTACCATGGTAACTACAGCCTTATCACACTTATAAGAGCATTTTAAATTTAGGCTGACAGTGTTTTCTAGAAAAAAAAAACAAAAAAAACTGTTTAAAAGTTTAACTCTATGGAAGAGTGAAGCTGTTTTTTATGTATGTATATATATTTATATATATATACTTCCAAATATACTTCCAAACCATTGGATTTTTACCAACCGATTGCAATAAGATGTTGTTTTAAGAAAAAACATAGGCACAGAGCAGAATGTGATTTTCGCGATTAATTAATTGGCTAATATCAGTATGGTTTCATGGCTCCACTGTATTTATTGAACGATTTATTCAATAAACATCATATCACATTGAATATTACATATTTTCAAAGTTTTCTTTGTAGTGTTTTACAATACATTTGTTAGCTATGAATAAAGTTTTATAAGTGCTGTAGGCAATTAATAAAGTTGTAAATTTTAATCAAAATTAACGTGTCAGAGCTCCATTATCTGAAATTAAAAGCCATTCTGCTCCTGATCTTGGTCAGTATTATCTGATGATGTGTGGTATTATATTACAATAGACTAAATGAATTCCTACATTAGCAGTTTCCAAAAGCAAGTGCTACACACACATATAGTTTAAATGGAAATTGCTTCTGCGGTATAAACACATTTTTAAAAACAGTAAAAGTGCTTTAGTTAAATTACTATTGTAACATTGAACTATCCTACTAGGTAAAACTTAAAAATGAATAAATAGTTAAAACTCTAACCCTAATAAAAGTATTTAAACTGTGATATTACATTTCAAGGTGAATATGTACGTTCAACAACCAATGTTTGTTTTGAACTTTGAAGATGGCCATATAGTAAATTGAAAAGTTTTATTGACATTTCGTAAATGATTGGGAATGCAGGGAAGGAAACCAGAATCAGGCTTGAAGAGGTTATTAGCTGATCCAGGCAGACTGATTGGTAACATGTCTAAAAAGGTAGAATCTGCTGATGACAAGCTGACTGACTGATTGCAGAGAAGTGAAAGTAGATGATTTCTGAACAGAGTGTGGAAAGGCTTTTAGCAAAAAGAACAGGCAGAAACAGTCCAAAATGGGACCAGAGGCAAAAGCTGAACACAGGAACTCAGGAGGCTGGAGGTGCACACTAATGGCCTAAGTATACTTGGGTTAGCTTGTCTATGTGCACTGTCCACAAGTCCATGGAATCACTGTACATGTTTATAGTTGATTTGGATGAAGGTGAAGTACTCACAAAAAATGCAGAGGACCAGTGATCAACAGGAGTGGAAATCCAGAAAAAAAGGAGAAAAAACAGTTGACGTCCCACTCAAAATGGCCGACAATAGCATTGTTTAGTAAAAACCTTATGATTATTGAAGAATAGTAGGAGTATTTATGGTAGCTACACAGAAATAGAAGGTAGAAATCAAATGGTTGGTTTACCTGCTGCTCACAGAGAGATGAGGAAACCAGCTTGCCTCTAAAGCCATATAAATCTTTTTTTAGATAACAAATGAAAAAAATGTGTACTAAATAAAAGCTAAATTCATTATATACTATCCAGGGTAGTCATTTCAGACTTTATTTGTGCTGTGGGTGATGGAGACAGAAACGAAAATTCTGTTTGTACCACAAGCTTGGCCAGTAAACTCACTTCTGAATGCTGTTTTCAATCACTGAATAAAATAAACCAAGACAGTTTAACGAAACTGTTCAGCTTGATCCTTCTGAGCCACTTGTTTGTGGAGCACAACTTTATTTCCTCCCATTTGGAACAAGGCTGACATGCATGGTTAGCGCCAAGTTACAAAAACTCAGAGGTGCGCGACCTACCGCCGAGGCTCTGCACAGTCTATGCTTAGGGGTGGGGATAGCATAATTACGTCATTTTTGGAACATTTGGCGCACACACCCTTGCGCCCAGCTTAATACGGTGAGTATAATCTAACCCCAACACTTGCACCCATCCTTATGGAAAGCCAAATGGTCCAGTTACTCATGATTTTTGTTTGCGCGTTGTTTACGTGTTGTCTACGTGTTAGAAATCACCAGTAATTGGACCATTTGGCTTTCCATACATCCTCATACGAGCTAGGAGACGACATTCTGACACGGAGTAACTGAGAGAGGCAAATATAAATAGACTGAGTAAAAAATGGGAGGAGTGAGGGTGATTGGAAGAGTGGCAGCTGCATGTTCTTACTCTGATTATCAGAGCGAAACAGAGTAGGGAGATGTCAACAGCCAACCAGTCCAAAAAACAAAACAAACAGGCAGACAAACTGGGAAAGGTAAACACTGCAGAACTAATGCTGTGTATCATTTTAGCATTAGCAGCCGGTATTAGGGAGACACAATTTTGAACACTGATAAGCATTTTTGGACAAAGTGAATGCAGAATTGTAAAAAATTGTAAAAATATAACATACACAAGCTCAAACCACTTAAACATATAAAACCTGAAATATCCAATGAAAAAATGTATTTCATGGATAATGAAAATGTATTTTCTGCCCAGACACAACTTATTACTGTGACAGTTCCAATGAAAACTGGGGACTCTAGAGTGAAGCACGTCCAGTGCATAGAGGATACATGGTGGGTTCATTCAGTGGGTGGAGGAGCTTCTGCTCAGACCGGGGGACATGTCAGACATGTGTCTCTTCAGAGCAGTGGAACAAAAACAGCTTTGTAATTAGAGACAATCCTTCTCTTCTTGCATAAACTTTTGCTCTGATTATTTTCTGCAGTTACAGCACACAATCATCAGTCTGTACTTTATTTAGATCCAAGGTGTCTCTATAGAGATTCTGTCATTTACTTGAGCAGCTAGATCAAAACGTTTATACGAGGTGTCCTCAATGCAGCCTGTGTAGCGCTTGAGGGGGAAAGAAGAAGAACACTGCTCTGCTTATGCTTATATCCTCCGTGAAATCCCCAGGATTCCAGTTGTGGGGGAACACCTTCCTCCTGGAAGCTGTAATGAAAATAGATGAATACAGAGATTCAGAGATTTTAGCAATTTCTTTTGTTTTCTGTGTGTATCTCAGTCCTTGTTTCTTCTTTTTTGTTTAGCATTTTGCAAGTATATTATTAAAACTTTTTTATATCCTAATACCAGAAACCAACCTGTGCTTAAATAAAACTATTATGAATGAAGAAAGTAGTTGTTTAAATCTCTTATAAGTAGCTGCTTAAAAGTTGTTGTTTTAAACAAGATAAAAAAAAATCCTCCTCTCCATGAGTGATTATTTTTGCAGTAAATTGATCTGAAGTATTACTATTCATGATTAAAAACTGTTCTACCAGTGGAAAGTGCTGCTGGCAGGCATTTAGAAGCTTAAAAAAGTTTTAAAACACACATATATAGTATTTTTAAATAAATGGCATGTTGAGCATTATTTTGAAATTAGCTCACAGTACTTCCTGGAAAAAAAGTGTTCTACAGTACAGCTATCCCTAGAATTTCATAAATTCAAGTGGACCATAATATAATTACAGTTAAAACCAAAATAATTGTTCAACAATTCATCATACCAAAACGTAACAGTTAAAGCTATAATCCTGTTCAGAAACACTCTTTTTTTTGAAATGTTACTTCCATACTGAACGTATTCAATACTTTATGTATTCAGAAAAAAATAAATCTGTGAGACCTGCTTGCATCTTCAAACTCTGATCAGTCGGCTCCCCTCTGCTTTGCCAAATTCTGCCGTGAGATGTACATTAATATTATATATTATCAACCATAACTTTAAAGCCTTTTAAACTGGACTTTTGACATAGAATTTCTCTTTACTTTGCCCCACTAGCTGTGTTTCCATTTGCCATTAAATTATGCAAATTGTAATTACAAAAAAAAACTTTCTAAATGGAAACAATTTTGAAAAAAGTCAAGTTTTTTAATTAAAGGGTTTGTATGCTTCAATGGGGGGATTTTTTGGTCATTTTGAAACTTTTTTAAAAACACTTTTTTCGCATTGCAAGATTCACGTGATTTGCAACTTGACCTTACTGCCTTGGGAAAAGAAAAGGTTGGAGGATGATGGCGCCCACTAGAACCGTGGCTGAAATTTGGATACATCTCATGTTTACATCCTCTGCTGCCATGTTGCTTTCAGACTTATAACATGAACAAATGTAGTCATTTACAATATTTGTTGTATTTGTTATTTAATGGAAATACTGCAACTTAGCATTTTCAGAATTTGCAGAATGTGAACATAGTTTTGTGCCCATTTGTAATGGAAATGCATCTACAATTAGATATGACTCAACTCATTGTCACATTACAGTAAACATTACAGTCCTCCCAAGCACATTTAGGACATTTAGGTTGCTTCCTAAACACAGAAGATATCACTGGTTTTAGTTTATTCCTAAACATACCTCACAGAATACGTCAGAAAGAGTAATCTGTTCATCTACTCTGATGGTTTTTAAGGGATTGGTGGAGCTGTGGTAAAATTGATGATGATCAAACATGCGTTAAACCAACAGATATCTGGAAGAGGGACGAGCAAAACAAAAATGCATTTTTATACCCTGACAATCTCATTCATTGATCTGTATTTGACACAGTCCTGTTAATCAGAATGACTTAGTGGCACAGCTGTGGCTGAGAGGTAAAGTGGTCGTCCTTTCTGCTGAAAGATTAACAGGTTGATTCCTGTGACCCTGTGTTGAATTAAACTTAAGGAGGACATTAAACATCCCTCCGTGTGAACTCCTCACTTTAAAGTGAAATTATCAAACTTTTTTTATAATGTAATAATTACATTTATTTTTAATTTATACATAGTCCTCATTGCTCCACCTTTCTTTGCTATACCGTGTTCATCATAAAAATAATCTGATTTTATTTGTCATGCTAATGGAGCCAGTAATATTTTAGTGCTCCCTACCTATTTGGGAAAATGTAACTCATCCCAAATAAAACCCAAATCTACACTGTAGAGTTTCTGCAGAATTCTTGAGCTGTTTCTTGAACAAATAGTAAACAGTCCTGTTGGTATACAAAATTGTACAAAACCTTGGAGGACTGGAGTAGATTCTGCAGTAAAGTGTGTATACAGAGGGATGTGTTGGTCTGGATTAAGTTACATTTTGAACATTACCTGTTATTGTTACTGCCGCTGGAGGGTTTAGACTGGGTTGTACTGTACTGTTTCTTTTTTAGTTTGTTTATCCTGCCTGCTGCCTCTGCCTGGATGATGAATCTGCTTTGCAGATAGATAGATAGATAGATAGATAGATAGATAGATAGATAGATAGATAGATAGATAGATAGATAGATAGAT
>JAUZNJ010103198.1:0-47510 GCA_034780135.1 Jordanella pulchra | reverse complement strand
AAGTTTCACTTTTTAAATGGAATTACTGAAATAAATCTACTTTTTCATGGTATTCTAATTTTATGACCAGCACCTGTGTGTATATATATATAAAAGTAAAGTAAGACTGTTTTAACAGTCTCTAAGATAATTCACATCTAAACTTAAGCATGCAAAAACACAACAATTTCATATTGTTATTAATCAATAATTATAAAAAGCCCAAAACAGAAAAAAAGTTTATGAAAAGTCAAAGTACACCAATCATATAGTTTATAAAACTACCCTTAGCAGCTCAGACCTTTTTATAAAATTGCCTTGATTTTCAATCTGGTTGGAAACAGCTTCTTTGTCTTCAAAAAAAAAAAAGCCCAAATAATGAGGTCAGAATTCTGCAAAAAGTGCACACTCATAATATATACTGATATGTGCTCTCCATGCACATTTTAAACTTTCTATGCCTGTAGATTCAATAACACAAGGCCCCCCATAAGTCACAATCATGAGTGGGTGCTCCTTCTTTGCACTGGTGGCTTACTTTTATGCACCTGTAGATTCTTCCCTACTTGTGTATGGACCTGTTTCTGTGTGCTCATGTCACCTTTTGTCAATTTTGAGGGTGGAACGAAACCTAAGAAACTAAACTTCAGGAAATCCTGTATTTTGAGAAACTTAATTGTTTTTTGGGCACTAGTGACCTTTTTATATTATAGAAAGCAGACAGGAAGTGGGATTGGAGGGAGAGGGAAACAAGTGGGAAAGGGCATCAGGCCAGGACTGTGTGACGACTATGTTGAGGCCCAAAGCTCTATAAATGGGTTGCATTCTTTACCCATGAGCCACCGTCGCACCGCTCATGAGACAATGCTGTTTATCTGCTAGCTGCAGCTAGCAGTGATCGGCCCATAGTAGCATAATGAGGCGGATCTTATCCGCTGATCTTACCCACCTCAACAAAGGTTTTAAAATCAACTCGTTTTCAACTCAAAACTTTTATTTAATATTTAAGAGGTCTACTTTTTATACTGTGAAAACTGGCTTGTATTTTTGAACAGATATTGTTAGACGTTTGTAGAATATTGGTATTGAACATCAAAGTTGCTCTATGTCCTTATAAGACCTGAATGTGCTGGTTTCGGCCCAAATCACGATTAACTTCTGAGGCTTTTTAAAGACCAGCTATCAGGCAGAATTGCAATTAATCCTCCCCCCCCCCCCAAGTTTTCTGTGCTTTTTATAAATCTGCCCCTTTGTAAAAGTCACAATGTCAATGCTAACTGATGCTCTTGGAGTCTTAGAAGAAGCTCTAGAGTTTTATCAACTTTTATAATTCATTGTACAGTCTTATCCTGTAATTTTGTTGGTCCACGTCTGGGAAGATTGTCAAGCATTGTCCATTTATGATTTATATACACTCTTAAATATGTCATTTGCTGCACAAGAAATATACATATATTGTATTTAAGATGAAAAACATATTTTTTCTGTAAATATTTTTATATCAGAGCTCCTCGAGTCGCACAGCTTTACATTCAATTGGCTCAAATTCTGTACGAATAAACAGGATAATTGCTTAACAAAATAATCACTGGTTGCAGCCCTAATCTCAGTATATGAATAATCATTTTGAGTGCTAAATGATGCACCTCAGATGGTTCAGAAATGGCCACACAACCTTTTTCAGATTAGAGGACAGCCGCAGTTGTTTCCAACTCCAAGAGAGCTGTCCTGCAACTAGAAAACACACCCCAGCTTCAATACACCTGATTCAAATGGCTAAATTACCTCCTTCACAGGTTATCGAGTTCTGCTAATGATCAGTTTATTAAGTAGAATCGCCTGCCTATCGCTTTTCTAATTTGATCCTATAGGAGCAGGAAGTATGCTTTTCACACATAAATTCTAACATTTTATCATAACAGTGCATATTCCAATCATGCATGTTGTCAGAGGATAAGATGAATCACCAAGAGCTACGGAGTTTTAATCAGGGAAATAAAACCTGATTAGGATTTGCTTGACTTTTTTTTTTTGGCTGAGTTTTCAAGAAAACTTGACAATAGATGGAAGCTTTTCTTCTTCTCAGACAATCCACTGTTTATAAACTACTTAAAAAGGATTTGATTTAAAGTTTGCTTTCTGCCTTGAATGTGTACTATAACTTCACCATGCAACAGATTTGAATGCATTGCTCTTAGAGTTGTGGATGCGAAATACATTTCCATATTTTCACATTTGTTCTCTTCTTTTGATGAAATGTTTTTTTTTCTGTTTTCCACATTCTTACCTACTCTTCTTCAACGCTCTGTGCAATTTAAGGGGATAACAAACATGCTAAGTAGGGAAAAGTAAGGAAGTAGGCAACCTTTTGCTAAGATTCACCTGCAATAAACTAAAGAATGAATCGCTTATGAAAAGAAAGGTAGCACATTTTTACTAGCGGTTAGTTTGTCATAATCTCAAAAAAGGATTTCACATTTTCCTGATTAAAAGGGAGGCATTAAACATTTAATATTTTTCAATGTTCTTGGTTCCTCTTTTGTTCTCAACTTAAAACGTTGAAAAGTCTTGTTTTATTTAGCAAAGGTTATTAATAGGTGCACTAGAGTCCTCATTTTGAAGAAATAACTGGACGGCCTGAAACTCTGGATCCCCGGTGCTCTAAAGCTGTATCTTTTATAAATGATTTGTTTCTGAAAAAAAGACACACAAAAATAACAAAACAAAACAGAAAGGAGATTTGGTTAGGCTCTGCAGAAATAAGAGTCAATTAAGTGATGATTTCTACTATTTTTTTAAATGAAGTTATCTGCAGCCTTTTTCTACTTCAAGGACAGATTGCAGCAGGGGAAAAAAAACTTTTAAGTCTTTTCTGCTTAACCGTTAGAGAAAGGAAACAAAGCATTTTTCATTCTTTTTAGGGTTTTAACTAAGTGCAGAGCACCATTACACAAGACATTAAAGATTAACACATCTATCCACAAATTATAACAAAAAAGCTGTAATAGGAAATAATTTATATGAAATAATTGTCTCTCAAAATAAAAAAGAAAACCTTTCGCATTGATGTTTTTGTGATTTTAAATCCACTTTGGTGGTTGAAACTCATTAAGATAATGCTTTTGCTTCCAAATACCAGTAGACCCGAGTTTAAATGAATGAAAGGTACTAAAGGCCACATAAAAAATGAATGAGTTTCCACTCACAGCGCTTAGAGGCAACCGTGTGCTCTCCTTAGTAGGGGGAGTAAACAAATAGCTCAGGCTGCCCTCAAATCAATATAACTACAGAGATGATAGATTCACTGGTAATTTGTTGAGCAAGAGACGTTTTAACAGCTGAACAGGTTTTCTGCAATCGTAATATTACGTATATATATATATATACATATTTTTTTTCTCTTTTCTTTTTGGGAGGGGGGCAGCCGAGACCAGGCTGAGGAGAAAGATCCAGTGGCTTCATTATCCCAGCGCTGACAAATGTTTGCTTTGACTAGATGGCGCCTGGTAATGCGGGGCTGGATCTGCCGTTGTCCTCGGCTAATTAACATACAAATGAATACTGTGTGACTAATTCGAGTAGAAGACATGGCGGCTGATTCAGTGGAGCCCCCGATAAAACCATTGAATTATTACTCGTCACCTTCGCATCTCTCGCCTCCTTCTCCATCTGCTGCAGGTGTGACAGAACCCCAGACCTCCTTTGTGTTGCCGCTGTTAACGTAATTCAGTATTTTATGAGGACCTCTGAGATAATGAATGAAGCCGGGGGCATGTTTGCACAAATGTTCAAAGCTAAGCTCTCTGTGTTTAAAACATTGGTTATCTGGTTTGTTGATTCTCCAGAGGAGAGAGAGCCCGAATGCTGAATGAATGTACGATACATGCTGGGTTAAAAACCTGAGGAACAGAGCTCGCTTATTAGGAGCTGTTGGGAAGCTGCTCCCCTGCACAGATCCAATTAGTTTCATTGGAGCGATTCCTGTGAAAAGCTTTTTGATTGATAATAGGGGTAAAATAAAACTTGACACGGACTTTCTTTGGATTAGAACTAAATTCTTAATAAATTCAAACTTGTGCACCTAATAAAGGATTTTAGAAATCATGTGCATTTATAAGACAACCAGCTTCTCTGTAGAAACTGAAGGCAGATCTGAATATTTTTTCTTTTATGAATAATTATTTATTGCCTGGTTATTTATTTAAAAACTCACTCTCAAATGTTCTGAGGCTGTGGTTTTTCAAACTCTTAGTCATAGGTTAGCAGCAGCATGGCATAGGGACCCTTAGCTTTTCCACATTATCCCAATAAATAAAAAAAAACAGTTTGACTGTTTTGTGCTCATTTACAAATGCTGCTTTTAATTATTTTAAACCTGATGTAGTGTCTTGTAAAAGAATCAGTGTTTTTCCATCAACAATGTGATCTCTTAGTTTTGGGAACCACACATCTAGAGGGTTAAGTCCTGTTACAGCCTACAGGAAATTAAACAAACAGAAAAAGAGACTTGTCAAGGAAATCTTATGGTAAAAGTTGCTGGTTACTTTTTTTTTTAAACATTTCTCAAACTCCACTCAGATTTAGTCAGAGAGCGGCTCTGCAGAGTTCTCCACGTATGCAGCAACACCTCCAAGACCTGGAAAACACATTATCATGCATTAAACTGGAGGAATTTTTATTCCCATAACATCCATTACATCACAAGCAATAAGGAATAAATGAGCCATGGATTTTTTTATGGTAGGAAACATTTAAGGGACAATGAATGAAGAAAAAAAAATAAATAAATAAATAAAACAACCTTTGGTAATGACTTTTCCACACTGGCTAAATTTTTATAAAGCCATCATAGTTTAACAGAGTTAAAATCTTAATGTTATGTGGAAGATTTTTATGCATCCTGCTATGAAAAGTCTCCATGGTGGCTATAAGCCTGTAAACTAAAACTAGAACTGATTTGTTGAACGCAGACGTGCCTTAGACTGAAGCAGCAGGAGCTAGTTGGCTCAAATGAAGCTCAACAATGCAGATGTACTGAGGGAAGGTGGGACAAGATGCAGGCTAGTACTCTTAATGTTCTCGTCACAAATCAAACTCTTTTAAGTTCCTTTAGTTTATTTTACAGCTTAGGTCAGAACTTCACCCTTTTTATCAGTAAAATGAAGGCATTCATTTTGAGTTTATAATTTAAGGTCTTGGAATGGATGGAATTGCATGTTATAAACACTTCTTAGGGTCAAATCATGTATACAGGCTCAAATACATCAATGCAACCTAACTAGTATTTTCCTTCATGTTAACTTCATCTTTTTTTAAACTATCAACAACGTCTTTCTGAATGGATGATTTACCAGTCGACCATGCTTATTTAAAGTGTCTGGGTTCATAACAAAATATCTCACTAAGAATAGATGGAAACCATTTTCAAAGCAAGAATTATTGCCACACAATGTTAAAATATCCAGCAATTATGGCTGAATCTTGTTCTGGCCCCGAAAAAGGTGCAGCTTGCTTAAGAAATATCACCAGACATTTTAGGGTGAAAGTAATCTGTTCCCTTGAAACAGATTATTTAGATTAGATTAGATTAGATTAGATGAGTTTTATTGATCTCACCACAAAACACATTAAAAATACATTTTTAAAACTGTATTTTAACTTAATAAAGAAGTGTTTTAGTTTGTTCTTTAAGTGCTCATGAACAATTTTTTCCAGCGTTAAAAAAATTCTTACCTATATAGAGATAAATTATAAACTATTAGAGGTGTTAGAAACCCTAAAAAGTAGGACAGATCCTGTCCTTTTTTTCGTTTTTAATGTCTCAATTTTTTATCTCCACAGGGGCACAACATCTTTTCCAACCTCTCTTCCACGGAGTACAGCGACCTCATGCAGCTGCTGAAGCAGTCTATTCTGGCCACAGATCTCACACTTTACTTTGAGTACGTTCTGCAAAACCCACTAAGCACTCACCTCACCTCAGCACACTGCTTATTAAAACCTTGAAGTGGTTGTTTTAGGTAATAATGCCCCCTGGTGGACACAACGTGGCTTACATCTTTATCTAGAAGGTCTTGTTTTTTTTTTTTCTCAGGAAGAGAAACACATTCTTTGAACTGGTCAGTAAAGGGGAATACAACTGGAATGTTAAGGCTCACAGAGACATGTGCAGGTAAGGTCGTCCCCTTTTATATCCATGAGTGTAAAACACAATAATGTCATGGTTTTCAAAGCTTACAAGAATTTGGTTTCTTCTTCTTAGATCTATGATGATGACAGCCTGCGATCTTGGAGCCGTCACCAAGCCATGGGAAATATCACGCAAGGTGACAAACAGGCTGTACAAAAAAAAAGCAATCAGTGAAAATGTGTTTAAAGTTTTTGACTAATTGATCCAAATTTAGATTTTCCAGAGTTTTAATGAAAAAGCGTCATTTATTGTTGGCGTTTTTACTCCTTACTCAGGTTGCAGAGTTGGTGACCAGTGAATTCTTTGAGCAGGGAGACCGAGAACGACTGGAGCTAAAGCTCACGCCCTCTGTGAGTAAATCCAACCAGCTCAGCGTTTATGCCTTTTTGCAGGATCTCTCTCGCCCCCTGTACCCCTCTGAGAGCTGATGATGCCGACACAATGATATATTTTCTCTGCTGTTTGGAAACGCACTGACTTTGTAGGAAACACGAGAGCTTGTGTCTCTCAACATGAGGAAAGTGTAGGCTCAGCTCGACCGCAAACCTGATTTTTTTCTATTCCTTCACCTGCAAAAATAGAAAGTTTTATTTTTACTGCCTCAACTGTTTGCTGTTTTCTCACAAGGAATCCATAAACAACGTGTTTCAATCATATTTATAAAGTCATTTATAAATATAAAGCAGATGGGAAATGGAGGGTGGTTTTCATTTCTTTTAAATAAAGATCAGAAAAGTATGAAGTTTGTTTGTGTTAATCTAAACACTTGCAGAAGCACCTTTTTAAAGCAGATTTGAACATTTAGAGATTAACCTTTTATATAACCCAAATTTCAGCAAAACTCAAATTAGAGCAAACATAAGCATGAATTTTTAAGCCATGCCACAGTTTCTTAGTTTGACTTAGCTCTGAACTTTGACTAGGCCATTCTGAAACATGAATATGTTTTGATCCAAACCACTCTACAGAAATACCAAACTTCCCTGTCCTTGCTGAAGAAATGCATTCCCACATCACAATGCTCCCGTCGCCATGCTTTACAGTGTGTGTTCAGAACAACCTGCAATGTCAAACTTGTCTGCATACATAATACTTGCTTATAGACCCAAAGGTTCAGTTTTTGTTTCATCTGACCAACACTTGTAATTAGTTTTTACTCTGTGTTTATGCCGCTAACTTTCCTTCAATGATGGCTTTCTTTCCACTTTTCTATAAAAGCCAGAATTGTAGAGCATAAGATACAAGTTGTCCCACCTAAGCCATGGACAGTATATTCTGGCCTGCAGAGTTACTGGCTGCTTCTCTTATTATGAGCTGTAATTTTAACAGGAGGTTTATGTATTGGCAGGTTTGCAGTTGTGTCAACCTCTTTTCATTCTCGTAAAAAAATGAACAGAGCTTTCTGAGATGTTAGAAGTTGCTTTATAACCTCACTCTGCTTTAAACGTATCCAGAAATGCATCCCTCATCTATCTGCTGTGTTCCTCAGTCCTCATACTGTTTGTTCACTAATATTGTCTAATAAACCTCTAAGGCCCTCACAGAAAAGTTGGATTTCTACTGAGGGAGGTCACTGGGATCTTTATTTGCTAAATACACCTCCTCAGAAGTCTCTGGATTTTTATTCAAGGGTGAAAGAAGACATTTTAAAACACAGTGTCTCAATTATGCAATACCTTGTGTTTGGTCCATCACTTAAAGTCCCAATAAAATACATTAAAGTCTGCAGGTATTTTGTAACAAAATATTAAAACGGCCGTAACATATTAACTGTTTTGCAAGGAACTCTGTGTGTAGTGTAGAAATAACAGATTTCTTTGTCCTAATTAAGATACTTGGCCTCATTCAAAAAGTGTTGCAGCTAACCTCGTAGCTGCAGTCAGCAGAGATAAACTGTCTGTTTTGCTTTTTTTTTTAAGCCTTGAAAGGAGAAAAACCGACTTGGTTCTGCATGCAATTAATGACTGTTCAGTAATCGAGCCTGGCCATATTGCCTCCCCTCTGAAATCACTAATTCAGTAGCCTCAGGTTTGCTGCTTGTGTCAAACCTTTAGCTCACTCTTGTGTGGGCGTTTGAAATGAAATATTAACTTCTGAGTCGTAGCCCGGTAACTATCTCTGAAGCACAGCCTCAGCGGAGCCTCTTAAGCTCGGGCTGCATGAATGAGAGAGAGGAGAAAATAGGCGTGAAATAAACTCAGCTGACTTGAGAAAGGAAGAAGAAGTCCCTAAGAGCAGAGCGCTAAAAGCAACACTTTAGGGGCTCGTATGAGCAGAAAAATTGTGAAAGCAAACAACTGTCTCTCTTTTTTTCTGCCTTTCAGGCCATCTTTGACCGTAACAGGAAGGATGAGCTTCCAGGGCTGCAGCTGGAGTGGATTGATGGAATCTGCTCGCCTCTGTATGAGGTAAAAAAAAAAAAAACCTACCCAACTGGCTGCTCCGTGGCCTTTATTGTGTCACGCTTGCTGCACATCCTCCTCTGACATCAGCAGACTTCGTCCTTCCTCAATTATTGTCCTTGGCTGACGCCAGCAGTGAAACTGTCGCCAGCAAGTGTTTGACTTTCTTCCTGAGCGAAGGTTTCTCTCTGAAAGAGAGAAATGCTATTAATTGAGAAGCTGTGAAAAAGCTTTGAGGTTACGTCCTGTTCTCATTGAGAGAAGCGGATTGAGCGTGCACTTTGTGACCATGAGGCAACTCAGAGAAGTATGTGAATAGAGCTGTGATGTAAGTCAGGTTGAATCTCCTCTGTAAGTCAGGGCACTGTGGACTTACTTTTTGCTGTACATTAGCTTTAGTTTAAGGAAATAATGACTGTTTTGACTGACTGGCTCTTCCTGAATTAATATGTGAAATCTGAGTTATTTCATTGCTAGTCCAGCTCCTTGTTTGTGAATACAAGTATAATTGAAAGCTCAATAATCATAAACAGTAATATTTTCCAAGAGTTGATTACATTTAAATCCAATAAGCGAGTGAAGACCCCAGAATTCATTTTTTTAAACAATCACAATGTCATATATATGACAATTAAAAAGACTTTCATGTTTATTATAGAAATATTGTGTTACGACCCACATAATCATTGACAGTTGACCAGCAGAGAGGGACCGATAGCTTGATCAGGGAGGGTAAGCTCTTGACAAAGTCCTATATGCAAGCATAATATGGAAAGTTTAGTGGAAGGAAAAGGCGTGTACGCAGTCATTACATGACAGGGTCTCCCTATACATGGATTGTTGCATCACTGGCAGATTCATGGGGGCCTATCAGTTCATCTGCATTCTGGACTCTGGTGCCTTACATCTACCTTTATAAAAGATGCATAGTTTTTGCTATTTCATCAAGTTCAAAGATTGCAGAGTCATAAAACATGATTTTGTGGCCAGAGTTCTCGCTTTAGACCCTGGCACCATAAAAAAACAAAGAATATACACATTTTTACATTTGGAAAAAAGCGACTTTGGACCCCATGGCAACAAAGGTGTCTTTTTGTTTTTCTTGCTTCTGATCTTGCTTCTGGTTTAGGAGAGAATTACATGTAATTCCAGAAATGCCACAGTTCTCCCATATAACCAGGAACCATCTGTGTGTAAATCTCCCCCCAAAACATTCAAATGGGCTCCGCATTATAATTTGTGCAGACCGTGATGATCTCTTGCTGCTTGTGGAACTTTTTCAATCACAATTTTTCCTTCCAGTAAACCTCCCATTAAAATGCGTGGATACAATGCATAGCTTCTATACCAATGAGCTATAGGTAAGCTCCTGTAAAGGAGTGTGTGTTTCTGTATTACACTAGCTAAGGCTGATCTGCCCCACAGGCAGCAGCTGTTGCTGCTGTGTGGGAGGAAGAAGGCGGCAAATTTACTGAGGAGATCAGCTCTGTTAAAACACGACACATGTTCAAGTTAAATTCACGAAAGCCCCACAAACAATGAGTATTTAAAAGCACTAATGGAGGAAATAAATTACTGATTTCCTTAGTACTAGGTTCTTTTCTAGGCTTTTATAATGAAACTGTCCAAAAGCAAATCATTTTCTGTAATTAAGAATTACAAAACAAACCACTGGAGATCTTCATTGTTAATGAATTATCCCATGATCAGTGTTTGCAAGACACAGTGCACTCTTTTTTTTTCTGGGCTTGTTTCACTATTGTTACTGTCTGTGTTGTGTGGATATAAAAAAAACATCAAAGCAAAGTGACTTTGTTTATGTGTGTGTGTGTGGGGGGGGGGGATCTGGCTTTTCTGATAGGCTGATGTCTGGAGAATGCAGATACAGAGCTCACGATCTCGCCTCTGCCAATTAAACTTGCAGAAGAAGGGATGGGGGGGCGAACAGAGAAAAGTTCAGAGGCGGCAGGATTTTTGACCGTGGGAGTAAGAGATCTTGTTCGTAAATTTTACAGAATTCCTTATTCTGGTGGTGGCTTCGCACTTTTCCAAACATTTAACCCTGATTATGTAACCTTGCATTCTCATAAACCGGCATGCGATTGTCAACTCTTCCCGCCTCTATGAGACTTAATAATTGAGCGATGGCGATGTGCAAACAACTAAGAAATCTACCAAAGGGTGTTTACAGCAGCAGAAAGGAAAATGGGTCATAATGTATTATTTAAACTGAAACATTTATGAAAGCATTTATTTATTAGACTATTTATACAGTTTCAAATGCTTTGCTGTAAAAACTTCTCTATACTGGGAAACTAACCTTAGAAGACTTTGAATCTGTCTGTTTTTCCCTTCTGCTTTAAAATGAAATACATATATATATATATTATTTATTATTTTTTTATTTATTTTTTTTTTGGAAAAGTGTTAGCAGCACCTCCAGTAAAGATGCTTTAAGATTTGATTATGGTAAATTTGTCTGTTATTAGTGCATCAAAATGTCATAAAAATATTTGTTTTTAGGAAGATCTATTCTTGTTTTCAAGTATGTTGATAAAAAATCCCAAATAATATTTCTTGTCACACTTAAATTGTAAGGTTTCCAGCAGTTATTCTTTCGTGCCCTCTGCTGTTTAGCTCAGCAAAAAGTTGTTTCACAGGAATCTAATGGGTGTCAGGTAGTGGTCAAGTAACCACCGGGATTGGCCTGAAATAGTGGTTGCAACTCTACCGTTTTTTGCCCAGACATTGTTCCTTTTTGTCAAGAGCTCCAGTTCTTCCTCTGTGTCAACCTCTTTATTTTTTTCAACGGGAGAACCATCCATTAATAATTTTCTCTGTCCTCTCTGCCTGGTCTCTGCTCTGCAGTTAACACTATTCAGATCAATTCAGCTCATTTATATAGCACAACACATCATTTCAAGCCACTTTATAGACAATTCAATCAGAACATGCAAATAAATCATACAAGTTTTCTATCAAAGGAGACTCAACTGATTACATTGTCAATGACTTTTTAGAATTTGATCCTGGATGAGCATCTAACAACAGTAGAAATTTGCTTGCATTTTGTCGTTGACTCTGCAGCAATCCCTCAGACTACAGTGCCTTTATTATATCTCAGTGCTCTTGTGTTGCTCACTGCTGACAGGGACTCATGTCGCCGGAGAAAAAGTTGATTCTAGTAAACCATTTCCATTGTTACCTGTTCATATCTTTTAATTTTCTGACAGAGGGCACCAGATTTTTGCTGTAAATCCCTTCAATTTCAAAACGGTCATGATACCAGCAACAGGAGAAACAAGCCCATAACATCACTGATCTGGAAAAATGACCACAAGGTGCTCTGTTATTCATTCTTCAAATTAAAAGTTGAACCGCTAGCAACAGCCACATCGAGGACTGAGGCCTCCATACATGGTCGCGTGCTTAACCACCACACCAACGCCCTGCTCTGTTCTTGGACCAGTTTTATGACATATCCTAATGATTTTATAGTATAGAATACTGAAAAAAATCTCTCTTAACATATATGCTGATGATAAACATAGTTATGTTTGTGTATCACCACACAGCCACAGTCAGTTACAATCAGTATGTTTTAAGGCCAACCAATTGATAGATCATAATTTCCTTAAGCTTTATGAGGAAAAAAATGACTTTATGGTTACTTATCCAAGGAAATGAAGGGATGGAATCAGCACTAACAAAAAACCTTGAAAATATTGCCAGAATAAAGGGTTTTCAATCAAATAGGGACATAGAAAAACTTATCACGTGTCTTTTCATGTTTTCAAGAAGTCTAAATAACATTCTTTTAATATAGTGTGCATCTATTTTTTAATCCATTGTATCATTTCTTAATCTGTTCCTTCATGTTCCTGCTCATGTTGCTATAAACCAGCTTTGTTTTGCAGAGATTCCTATGAAATAATTAAAGAAAAAAGGACCTCTGAATAACCATCAGAGAGATTGTTTAATCAGCTACAACATCTTACTAATATATCTCTAGAAAGAAGAAGAAAATTGTGCCTCCTATTTAGTTGCCACTTTTCTTGCAATGTTTAATTAAGGGTTAACTCCAGACTTGACTCTCATTCATTTCTTCACTCATTCTGTGAGTTTATTGCATACAGATGTTCTATTTGCATACGAAACAAACTTAATGACACAATAAGTAATTACAGGGACTTGTTAGACAATGTTAGAGAAACAACATCCTGTTATCTGCTGGGTAATTTATCAAATGAAAGGTGACAAGTTGGCCTACCCCGCCAGTTACACCTGAACAGAGAAAAATGACAGCAGCAACTAATCTCAGTCACACACATGCTTCTAATCTTTAAAGAACAGGTGTTTTGATGGACTGTAGCCATCAAGTGCTTATTTGTTTTCACTTTTGTTTTGGGTTGTACCCCCTCTATATATATTGTTTTATATCTTCCACCTTAAATTATTCGTTTGATGAACAATGCCCGGTTTGAATCCATCACGAATGAACAGTACGTTGAAGTCTCAGAGCTAAGAATCACTGTCAAACAAACTTTGAAAAACTGCAATTAATCTTGGCTTCAGAAAAACGACCACCCAGCATTTTACAGAAACATCCTAAATATGGGATGATGAATCAGAATTGATTTTAGTAAGAGCAGAAAATAAATCTAACATAATTTTATTTTTAATCTGCAATAGTTTCTGCCTAAACTTTAGATGTTGATGAAATATATTCTCAAAAGTTTGTGAAGAAATTTCTAAGACAAAATAGGTCAAAATAGATGCATTATAAAAAAATTTCTGGACAATTTGGGTTTGCTTCTCTCTATAGGTTTGCCCACTAACACAGCAATTATAATGCAAAGGTTAAAGATTTGGTCTTCTGAAGCAAGACATAAGCTTATTAAGAAGTTCTACAACATTTCAAAGAACTATAACCTGAACATCAGAAAAAAAGAAGTAACATTGGAATACGTTTAATATTTTTAAATATAATGTAAGCATTCTTCCAACCATCCATTTCCTACATCCTCTTATCCTCTAGGAGGAGCTTAAAGCAAATCTCCAACCGTTATACAGGACTTGAAAATGTGATAAATATATCTTCATCTAATATCCTAGACTTAACTTATATATATTTGTGAATATTTATATACATAAAGGCATTTGTTCCTGTTTTTTGATCTTAGGTAACAGAAAATGCAAACTTTTGTGGAAACAGGTAGACAAGCAACAGTGGCGACTTAATCCTTGAGAGGAGTTTAAAGCAAACGGTTGAAATGATTAGAGATTATTCACAGTGTTGCCAGAGTTAGTGTTTCTAGATCCACCAAGAACCTTTGCTATAATTGTTACATTAATATGTTAAGTCACTCCAGAATCAGAAAAAACATTAGAGATGTTTATTACAGGAACTGATCCAAACTACAGATAATTTATGTGTTGTCAAGGTAAAGATGGAGATATCGAAACCATTAATGCTGACAAGACAAACACCATCGAAATCTAACATAATCTAACTATTTTTTTCTAAAATAACTCACTCAGGCATCTTAAACCACACCAGCTATGGGAATGACTCAATAAATGTTGGCTTATTTAGGAATGAAGGGCACCAGTCTAAACACCACTCATTAACGCTATCACTCTGTAATAATGATTTTATTTTATTGCCAGCAGGGGATTGGGCAACTTACTGTCTCTCTGTAGATTTAGTTGACCGGTAGTTGTTAAAGACAAATGAAAAAAGAAAGGGTTAAACAAAGCTTGTAAAATCAATGAGGACTTCTCTGAAAGAACAGCCCTATAAACAAGTCACTGCATCCCTAAAGTCATCCTATGTTTTTAGCTTTTTTATGTCTAATATTTATATTTTTGGAAATTTCAAAAATATGTTTCCAAATATGTAAATATCAGACAAAGATATTTTTTTCACAATGAGGCTACTCATTTGGAAAAAAAAAAATGACTTAAACAAACCTGTCGAGTTTCTGGTTACAAACTACATCCAGGGATGTTTACAGTATTAGCAGTCTGATCTGTGGAATAAAAAATGATTTAAACAGATCATACAGAATGAAGTAGGATAAAATATATCATAAAACATCACATCATGCCCCAATAAATTTAAGAACAATAAAAAGAAGTCTGTTTAGAAAGGGTTACAAAGCCATTTCTAAGGTTTCCAGAGAATTACACTGAGAGGCGTTATCCAAAAAATGGAGAAAACACCAAAGAGAAGTAAACCTTCCAAAGAATGGCCCACCTAGCAAAATGCTTCTAAAAATGTGCCGATGATACATTTCAAAACACAAAACAACAGCTAAAGCGCTGCTGAAGACTACTTCTTCAAAGAAAGATCACACCAGAACAGCTCTTTTATGATCTAAAAGCCTTCAGAAAAATATTTCCATATTTTTTATTTTACAGCACAATTGATCTACTTTAGGAGAATTTCATACTCTTCTTTCTTTCTCATTTCAGACTCTTGTCAAGTTAAATCCCAAACTTCAGCCGATGGTCGATATGATCCGAGCAAACAGGGCCAACTGGGAGGAACTGAACAAGAAGAGACAAAGTGGGCAGAGTGACTCCGTCCCCACCAGCCCCTACAGTGTCGAAGCCACGGAAACCACAAGCTGCCCAGGTGTCAAAAGTGGCAGCACACCTTGCTGCAGTGGGGATTCTGAAAGCACATCATCCAAGACGGCCAGTTAGCTTCTGTTGGAGAGCTTGAACGCCATCGGCCTTTTTATTCTTCAGAATGCAGCCTGTAGCAGAGGCAGTGCATGCAGAGGTTCTTGGGCTCTGCAACTAGAGATGAGCTTGAACACTTGAGTATGGTATGATCCTGGGGGTTTTCAAATTACCTTCAGATTCCTGGAGCTGAAGGCAGACAGAGCCACACTTGGAAGGCTTATCGGTGCAGCGACACCTTTTAAGGAAAGGAAAGATACTCAAACCACTGTGTTCCTCCGACCTTTTGGAAAAAGACATGAAGCCTGGTGTTTTTCTGTTTTTTTTTTCCTGCTCTTGGTTTCTTTCTGTGTTGCTCACATTTAGTGCGGAGTTTAAAGATTTTTTTGTAAATTTGTAAATAAGTAGTTCAAATTGTATGCATTGGATTGGATTGTGGTTGTAGACCTTCTTCTGAAGGATGGAGAGACGTGACGCTGTAGGACCTGTGGCTTTCAATGCAAACTGAGTTATGTGCTCCCTCCCTTCCTGTGCCTTGTTTCAAGATCCTACTGAAAAATGCATGGCCTCTGTGTCGAGGTTTTCACATTATTGAAATCCCTGTTGAACCGTGCTGAATTTCTGCCATAATTTGTACAACCAATGACTGCAGCTATGTCTTGACTTCTTAGTTTACTGCAAAGAATTGTGAGAATTTACAAATGGAAATATATTTTGGCCCAGTTTTATACATACAGTGCAGGGCCTCCCTTGTCTCACAAACATACACAATGTGCCTTGAGAAGTTTGCTCTCATATCACATGGATTTCCGCAGGGCTAGACTTCAGCTCGAGGATTCAGTACTGACAGCTGAAAAAAAAAGCCAAATTTTATTTAAAAAGCCATGGCTTGACATTTTCTAGTGCATCTCATTTCATGTTACCTGTGGAAGACAAAAGACCTGTGCCACTCTTGTGATCGGGTTTCTACAGTATACAGCACCAGTGAAGAAATGTCATAAAATCTCTTGACTTTGTCAGAACTGAAGTGATCAACCTACTCCTGCAAGAATTTGCTTATTAAATAATTAAAACCAACCCTAGCACCATAGGAAAGACAAAAACAAAACCTCTGCAAAGAGCAGATATCGATCCATTGATCATCTATAGGAAGTATGTTGATAATATCTGAGAATAATGATTGTACATCAAGTCTGACTCTGGCATCTCTTGAAAAGTCAGTAGATTTTGTTATATGTTGGATCTCGTTCCTTCTTTCATAAGCTGCCTCTCCTGACCATATGTGATCATCAGAGTGTAGACAGGCATGCTTTGCTGTTTTGGCTCTCTCAATACTGCAGACAAGGCCCCAAATCTCTACCAATCCTCATATTCTCCTCAGTCCTGCTACCTGTTATGGATAAAATTCTTAGCTACTCTACTCTGCTTGAGAAAGAAACATGCCCCCAAACTGGAGGGAGTAATCTGCCTTTGCTGTTTATGAACCATGGCCTTTGAAGCACTAAATCTTATTTCTATTAAACAATAAACCACACCAGTCCATGAAAAAGGTCATGGTCTAAAGGCACCAACAGCATAATATCATCAGCAAAGAGCAAAGACAAGACCCTGAGGCTTCCAGACCAGACCGGCTCCTTCATGGGGACTGGAGACAAGGTTCAGCCCTGTTGAAGTCCAGCCTGCTCTGAGATCAAACTCTTTGAGCCAAGATTACAGATAAGCCATTGGTTTGGTTACACAATGACAGGTCTTAGGGATTTTCTGACAAAACATAAACTCACTACATCTCTGGTTCCCTTACCTATAAGAATTAGATTGTTGGAATCAGATACTTTCATGCACTATATAAAGAGACACAACACTTTTCTATTTTTTGCTATTTTTATCTGATGCAGAATCAGATTTGGCAGGTTCTTTTCTTTAGGTCAATTGGAATCTTCTCTATTTGCTAAATGCCAAAATAATGACATGAATATAGCATTTCTATACTTTATTACTAATTTCTTCCAGGTTAGAAGTTTACATAGATTAAGATCACAATGTCATTAATTTGAGATCATATTAACCTCTGGTTAATTCATAATATTTAAATGGAAGCACACTTGTTAATGTTTTTTTGAGAAAACACCTCAAACCCACTGCTTACTCGTGTGAAATCATCGACAAATCAAAAGAAATCAGGACATCATTAAGAGACGAGTCTGGTTCATCCTTGGATGAAGATGCCTTCAGGTGCCACATTCATCTGTTCGAAGAATCATATAAAGAGCACAGAAATGTCCAGCTATACTAACGATACTGTTCAGGAAGAAGATGGGTCCTATGCAAGCCCAACAACCAAAACAACAGACTTAGTAAATATGTCCTGAGCTGTTATTGAGAGGCAAATAGGCAAGAAAGAAGCCATATCTCTGAAAGCAAGACAATTTCCAAATGCACTGAAGGACACATGACCTATGATTTAATAAAACTAACAGATGAGTATTTGGCCAAAATGACCCTGTTTAGAGAAACCTGTGCGCCTGGGAATACTAACCCAACTGTGAAGAGGGTGAGCATCATCATGTTGTGAATATATGTTTGGCTGTTGGAGGGGCTGGTGTTCCTCACAAAGTATATGGCATAACAAGGAAAAAAAACCTTACATGCAAAGACTGAAGCCACATCTACAGATAACAATAAGGAAGGTAAAGCTTTGGTACAACTGGGTCTTCCAAATGCACAATGACCCCAAATTAGTTCCAGATTTCTTTAAAGGACAAACAAACTGTGTTTTGTAGTAACTTTCACAAAGCCCCGACCTCAGTCTGTTAGGAAAATGTGTAATAAAAGTGGTCTACAAACCCGACAGAGTTTCATCAGTTCTGCCAGGAGGAATGGGCATAATTTATATCTATTTATCAGGAGAATACGAAAAGCAACAGACTACAGTCATACAATTTGAAACATTCTTCCAAATACTAAGAAGGTATAAAGAAACTTCTGAGTTTGAAGTAAGTTCATCAAAGGCCTCTGTAAATTTCATTCCCATTATTCTGGCATTTTGGAAAGGGAAGTAATTTGGTAATCCTAATATACTTAAACCAGGATTTGTATCTTTATATGTTGTATATTAAGATTTAATTTAATTTCCATCCATTTTTTCCTAAAAATTTGTATTTCATAACAAAAAAACTCTTGCAACCCAGTAAAGATCAGGTCTTATGAACCAGCAACATGTTTATCAGGGACCTGGGTTTCTCTCTTTGGTCGGCAGCCTCTGAGAGGCATCTTTAAAACCTTGCTTGGGATTCTGTTTCCCTCTTGATGTTTGCTCAGGTACCACAACTGTAGGTTAATCCATTGAAAAATGCAACAATTTGGGTAATTATTTAGCTCTTCATAGCACCTAACATGGCTGTGTTTCAGTATAGGATAAGTTGGAGCTCCTATAACTCACAAATACTGAGGCTGCGCATAAAGCTTGAGCAAGTTTAAAGTTTAAACCATTTTAGGTTTTGTACAGATCAGAACAGTAATACTAGACATTTAGGGTTGAATTTCGATTTCCCTCTGCAGCATTCCCACTCTTAATATGATCTGAACTGTAGTCAGGATCTACTCAGATAATTACAGGCTTTCGACAAGTTTAATAATGCCTGGAATCGGATGTCTTTAAAATCTAGAAAAGGATAGAAGAAAGAGAAGCATGTAAGGAAATGTATATTTTCTTGACTTTGTTCCCTATTTCACTTTCTTTATGTTGTGTGATCCTCTCTTCCATCTTTCCCCATGTCCTTCCCTCTTCTCCCTTTCTTGCATTCTTCCTTTTTTATTTTCTTTCCTATTTTATATCTTACTGCTGTTTTTCCAGTTTTGCTTAGATCCTTGTTTTGTTCCGTCTTTGTATTCTAACTCCTTTCCTTATTTTAATCCTTGTTTGCTTTCTGTCCTCTCTTGTTTCACTTTCCTTACTCCGTCTCCCACTTCCTTTATTGTATTATCCTTTCTTTCCTTATGTAACTAATCCACAAGTAAGGATGCTCTGAGATTCTTGATTTTTCCCTTGTGTCCGAGAAGGACACAAGGGAAATTAATATTTCCTTCGAGAAGAAATATGTCCTTTAGTCTTTGCACTGTATTATCCTTCCTTTCTTCTAACAGGCAAAACTGAGTTAATCAAGTCAGTTAAAGGATTTCTAGGCAGTACAATATTGACTCCTATTTCCTGCTGCCTATAAATGAAACCAGTAACTAAAACGTTGCGTTTATGTAGATCATCACTGGTATGAAACATCAGATCAGTGAGGTTTCAGGTTCAGTCAAGCACAAACCTGCTTAAAGCACAGCTTTTACAGTCTCGTCTTTAAACATCAATTTGGGTTTAATTTTGAACCATTTTCCACCTTTTTTTTTAAAGCATATACCTGCTAAAATCTGTATGAGAGTTTTCCTCCCTGCAGGAGACACACATTAAAACTGAAGTGCCCATGTGATATCAAAGCTTCCCCTTTGGTGTTACTTTAACTGTTAGAAACATTATTTCTGAGTTTGGGTATGCCTTATGAATTGTGTTGTAGCTTTGTAGGCTGGAGTTTCTAATGTGACTGTGCACATCGTGAGGCATGGATCTATTGTGTTATATTTGAAGAGCTCAACAGAAGTCGAACAGAATCGCATGTTTAATGCAGTCTTGCCTCCAACGAACTTGCTGAGGATGTAGCAAACGAAGGCCAAATACCTCGTCTTTTGAATAGCGCACACCTTGTCTCATCAGACATGCATGACTTGAATCCTCCTGCATCATGCTGCGTGAAATACATATGAATATTGCTCTTCTATTTTTCTATTAGCTTTCCACATGTGGACAAAGTCTCTTCTTCCTGTTTTCCCCTCTTGTGTTTCTCTCCCGGTTTGGATTTATTCATGACGGGCTAATCTGAAGGAAAGCCAAGGCATGAAAAAGGCAAATGAGCTTCTGTTTTTGTTTATTTTAAATAAAGAAAAAAAAAAAATCTTCTACTTGTTCTAATTTATTTAGCTTTCCAGACACTGAAACTTACAGATTCAGAAATCGCTTATTGCAGAGTAGGATTTTAAATATTACTAAATCATTTGCAGAAAACTATTTTTGTTTTAAATGTTTGTTATTATTTTTTTTCCTTAGCTTAAGAGGACTTTTAGTAATATTTATCAAAATGACCCAATTCCTTTAACATAAATGTAAATCTGTCTAATAGTCTAAAAGTACCTTGTAAAATGTATTTTTCCTTTTCATTTCTTCAGTTTACAACCACAAATTTTAAAGTATTTACCAATTAGGAGACTCCCGAATATATTTAATTTAGGGGACATCAGATTAAATGGGCCAAAAATGAATTAATGCTACATTTTTCTATTTCAATACTTAAGATAAAAGTCAATATTTTCCGTTTGGATGACAATTACTTACAACATGACATTGATACTCAATAAAATACATAGAAGTTTGTTCTTTCCAATACTTCAAACAGTGTGCACATCTGAAAGATTCAGAAAAAGAAATACTTTTAATCCATGCTTAGAAAGTTCAGTTTAGGAACTGGATGGGAAGTTTTCTAGAAAACTTTCAATGCATATTTTGTTTTTGAAGTAAATTTCTCATTATTCTGATACAAAAAAGGATGCAGACTAATAAACAGAAATCCTATTCACTGAAATAAACAGATCTGGTTAAGTCCATATATGTAAACTGAGTTTTGGTTGGTTGTGTACAAAATATCTTTGTTCAGATTTCTTAGTTACACAATGAAATGCAGTAAATATAGACTGCTGCAGCTCTCTAAAATCTCAGCAGTAAAAGATTATCAGAATAGGTGAGTATTCAGTAATAAACTACAAAGAAACAACCTGGTTTCTCAAAATTAAATTTCACTTATCAGTTGATGAAATATGTTGCATGGATTATAGAGAAATCCCAGAGAACTAAAGATACAAAGTACTGTTTAAAAGATGAATTAACTGGTGATTTTAGGAAGCTGCCCTGATCAGTAGCTTCAGACTTTCTGAATGTCTTTAAGAACAGCCTGTCTTATCATACCACGTGCTCTTAAAAGCACTATTTTCTCTCAAATTGTCACTTTTGTTGCCATTATCTCAAAAATTCAAAGAAATCGGAGCAATGCTTCCATTATCAAACAGCTGAGGGATCCGATTTAAATAGTTTTTATTTGCCAAGAACCAAGGCCCCCTGTCTTTATGATGCTGGTTATTGACTGGTTTTCTAATTATCTTTACAGAATAGCTGAATTCATACTGAGATTAGAAAACACAACTTGATAAATGTAGATTAAGGGCAGAAGGGAAACTGTTTTATGAAATGAGACCATAGTAAAATAACATTTAAAAATCATCCCTTCTTTAACTTCACATTCATTTATTTATTTTTTTACAAACCATAAATAAAAATATGCCACTTTTCAAATGAATTCAGAAAGCCTGTAGAAAGGCTTAGAGTACAATATATAGAGCTACAACTAAGTGAAGACATTTAGGTATTAAAAGCAAACGATCCAAGTTTTGCAGTTTAGAAAATGTGTAACAACATCTCCTATTTTCATAAAAAGAGCAAAAAAAAAAATAATCCAAAGCTGCCTCAAAGTTTAGGCTTCTGCAAGTGCAATGCTGACCTCCTGTGGACTAAAGAGTATCTACACTTTACAGATAAAATGTATTGATGAAAAACTGCAGATTCCTGCATGTAGACACTTATTTGAAATCTAGTTGGAGGAAGAAAAAAAAAAAACTGTTTTACCGGATTAGTGATACAGGAGAACATGAATATCTTTAAGAAATATTTCAATCTGTTTCTATTCAGGGGACTGCATAATAATTATTTAAAAGGTAAGATTTGAATTTAAATGTCCTTTTCCTTCTGTCAGTATGAATCGTTTCCATTCACCAGATCTCAAAGTACAGCCAAAGCTGCAGTGGATTTCATCGCTCAAGGCTGAGCTGTGCTCCTGCTGGCTGACTGTGACGTCAGTCAGCTGTGTGTGGGAGGATGTGTGGGTGAAGACGACTCCCAAATGAGCGGGAGGGGGTGAGTTGTGTGTGGTGTTTTCCTGACAGGAGGCAAAAGGAAGATTATGTTCAACTCTGCTGTGCGCCAGATTACCTTGAGCTCTGCACGGTGCGTGCAGAGGCAGAACAAACGCCAACCTGCTCTCAGGCTTCGTCTGACCTTCTGCTGCACGCCTTCCAGAATAAGTCAGGACCTTCAGAGCTGCTCTGCCAGTGTTCATGCATCAGGATTAAAAATAAATAAAACCAAAAACACAACACTGGTGTCTTTGCATCAGTTTATTGCACAAACAGCAATGACAAAATGTACTCAGATGTTAATTTATAAAGAGAAGTGGAAAAAAAGAAAAAAAAAAAGTAGTGATGACAAATCAAAAGGTTTTCTTTTATTTTTTGACACAAGGGGTAAAAAGTTGGGTCTTGGACATCTCCGTCACCTGGAGCAGGACAACATTTGTATTAGAACAAAATAGGACAAAAGCAGTCCTTGAAAAACGAGGCATCGGCCAGAAAATGAGCAGCTGAATGGTAAAACTTCAGTATCAAAATGTAGCATGTTACAGAAACCATTCATAAAAGCTTCAGCATATTGAAACACTCAACAAACAGACTCTTGAGAATCAGCAAGGGACAAACTAGTTGAACATGGTTCGAGCTGAACGTTTTTAGCATGTGTAACAGTCAGAAGTATCGGGATGGTAATCTTTGCATATAATAGAAGAAAAAATCCTGTTTAGTTGATCAAGTAACTAAGTGATAGTGAAGGAGGAGCCATTCAGAGGTTTGCACTCGTTATTAAAAAGGATTTCTTTCCCTTTTAGGGTTTTAATGTTGCATTTTACCTTTCAATAACCCTTTTTTTTCTAGTTAAATTTATGTAAGTATGATGGGTTTGGGATCATTAATCTGTAGAAACAAAAAAGTACAAAATGGTAAAACAAGCCCACAGCATGATGCTGCCACCACCTCCATCCTCACCTTTCAGTATACTACTTTTGAGGTTGAAAGCCTCACAGTGACGCCACCAAGCATGAATCTCATGATTGTTGCCAAATACTGCTTCCCGTTTTCTCCACAGGGTGTTTAGCTTGGTCTTGTGGGAAGCTACAAGTTTGGTTTAAATGAACTCAATATACAGAAGCGCCAACATTGATTTTGACTGGTAGACTCTGTTTTAGCTGAGGTCAGATTCCTGAAAGCTAAGGCATCCTTTATCCAAACCAATACCAGTTTGGAGGTATTTCTGAGATCATCACCTTCCAGGAAACTGTGGTTTCAAACGTCCCGACATCAAGCCGCTGATTTGTGATCAACAAAAAGACCTAAGAATCAGTTCAGTTGCTTTATTATTCAATCCACCAATAGTGAGTGTGTGGAAACCTCTGAGTTGAGTCTAATTTGATGCAGGTCTCCAGTCAGCACCGTGTCAGTCCACAACAATGAGGACCACAATGATGGGTTCACTGCACTCTCCAGATCGTAGCAGACTCAACCCTTCATTTTATTGATATTTTTTTATCTTTCTGATCTTTCTTAATTTTCTTTAGTTTGACATTAGAGGTTTGGCTCACATATACTTGGTTTTAGTTTTGATAAATAGGCTCAAATTAGGTGTTTGGAAAGTCTGAACTTAACTAAAGCAGAATCTGTTCCAAGAAATGAGCCAGGAAGGAAATGTTGTCCCACATCCAGACAGAAAGAAAGGCTATATTCTCTATCATTCTGACCATGGAGGAAAACCCTACTGTGAATCATTACCTGTGAGTCCAGTTCTTGTTTCTGAAATGAAAGCTGTCAGATAATAATTCCATGCTGGAATAATTTAATTATTGACCAAAACAAAGATTATTGTCAATAATGAGTGTAAACTTCTGACTAGCACTGCATCCATCACAGCCTAATGATCCAAGTCTTTGGTTCGACTAAGGGCCGGGATTTACAGCCCCCCCCCTCAGAAAAAAGCGAAAAACTTTATACAGAAACATATTCAAAATGGCTTTAATTTTCCACTTCTCTTCTTCAGTAACAAATCATTCAGTGTAAAAGCTTTCAGTACAAAAACTAAACACACAACAGGTAAGCTTATCTCCCCTTAGCAAACATGGAACTTTCTGGAAATTAGAGGAGCCAAACTGCTCGGAGAGGGACAGGCTTATTAAAAGAGGCACGCACAATTACACTCGGTCCTGAAACACGTCTAATATGGCATAAAGTGAAGACGACGAGAGACAGGAAGGCTTGGAAGGACACATAAAGGAGAAGGGAAGGCAGACAAAAGCTTTTAGAAAGGCACTGAGCTTTAGAAAGCGACAACTTACCACTAAAGTAGTGCCACAAACACACACGGAAACACACACACAGACACACACAGGAGGATCATGAATCAGCTTCTTCTATGTTGGCAAAGGTGATCAGGAAAATGTGAGATAAGTCAACATTTGCTGCACCCAGATGAATCTTGTTAGAAGAAGCTGGGTGAGAATGATCTCCAAGGATTGCTTCAGCAGATTAAGTGCGATGTGGTAGAGGAGAAGAGTGAATCATTAAATGGCACCAAGACTCTTTTTTTTTCTGATGGAGAAGATCTCTGGCTGTTTTAAATTCACATTTAGTTAGCCGTTAATCCAAAATGCAAAGGATGCTTTTAGAAAACCAAAAGGTGAGATAACGGACGGAGAATCTGGACTTAGAGGAGGTTCCTGTTGCCAAAGATGTTGTTTGGGTCAACATAGTCCTTGACAGACTTGAGCATCCCCATGCCAACGCTGGAGACGGTCTCCCTCATCCACTCCTTCCGAAGTTTCCCCACTGAATGGCAGAAGAGAAAAAAATAAAGAAATAAATAAGTGGAGGAAGACGACCATGGGGGAGAAACGGAGGAATCGGTACGGCTGATTGCTCAGCAGGCTGCTGGGAGCCAATCAATCTTGTGAGAGTGAGTGAATAAACAGAGGGTGATAAATGCTTTTATTCAGAGAGGAGAAATGTTTTGCATGGCATGATTTATGGAGCTCAGCAGACTATCAAACTCATTAGGCCCTCTGTGTTCCCAGAGGAGGGGCCGGCTGGCGGCTGTGGCGAGCCGATCCCCGCTCCCTCACTCTTTGGAAGCACCGCCAACGTCAAACTCCCGCTGCCTGCAGACTCTCTGCGGCCTTTCGCCGCGGAGCCCCTCAGTCTGACCTACGAGGACGCGTTGTCCAGAACTCTGCACCCCGCCGTTAGCCTGACGGCCAAGAGGCTGCCACTCCTGCTCCGTGCTCCTCTGTCAGCAGGGCTTTGGCTCTCAGCCCCTGCTACGCTTCCCTTTAAAGTCTAAACCTGAGGAGGCAGAGCGGCTTCAGCTGGTAACCTGGAGAGGCTGCCTGGGAGGTTAGCAGCTGTTCACACAGACGCTCTCCAGAGCCGGCGCCCAGTGGAGGATGTGCAACCAGCAGGAGGTCTGCAGATAGAGGAGGGCTGAGAACTCTGGAGTGTATTAAAGAAATGAACCAAGAACTCAAACTTGTTCTCAGTGTTTGTAGAGCCAATAAAGCTGAATAACTTAAAATATTTATATTTTTCAGCATCAGGCAGATAGACGGGAATCTTTCCCAGACTCCCTCCTTTTATATGCTCTTTTCTTATTGTTGGATATAAACCCTCAATCTTCAAACTGTGGTTTTAGTACCTCAGATGAGATCAAGTAGGAACCCCTTTAACTTGAGCCCATTCCCTCAGACTACAGCACCTATCCGTATCTATAAAGGAGCTTTTTTAGAGCTTCAATTATTTCACAAATTAACTATAGTCAAATAGAAGTTGAGTTCAACCTTGAAGTGTTAAGGTGCATCTTGATAAATTTAGAAAAATCAATGAAAAATATAATATTGTAACAAGTTAAATTAAATATAATGAACTTATTAAATCTAGAGACAGAATTTTGTGTTGTTTTTATCATAAATCTTCAGTTTGATAAAATAGGCTAACAGTCAATAAGATCTTTTTAAAGCTGCTGCTATCTGTTCCAAATGAGTATTTTCCTTCCACTCAACTTTCTATTTATTTACTAGCATACAGCTACTTAAAAAAAACAGGTTTGACTCTAACTAATGAATCAATAATATAAAAGTTTTATTTCTTCAAACTACTACTTGAAAAATTATTCATTTGTGGGATTAATGGTTTATCTTAAAATCATATATTAAAATAGTCTGCATTAAACATATCAAGATAGTTATTCTCAAGATAGTGTTTTTGTTTTTCAATAAATATGTTCAAGATGAAACAAACATTACATTAGTACCAACATAAAAATGTATCGTCAAACAAAACGAGAAAGAAAAATCAACAAGTGCCCCCAAGATTAGCAATAATTGTTAAATTCTGAATTTTTTTTTTTCTACTTTGTTAGAAACTGTAAAAAAAAAAAAAAAAATGTTGTCGTGGGAACAGAGCAGCTGCTGCTCCCAGAGCAAACCAACACCTGAGATTAGATACGGTGCAGCACAAATGTTTTTTTCTCTTCTCGTTTCTTTCCCGTCCTTCGCAGGGACCCTCTGTGTTGACAGCTAGGCAGGAGGGGAGGACCCTCTGTCTACACCCCACAGCCCCCCGTTATCACAGAACAGCCAGGAAACCCAGATGGGAATCAGCTTTGAGGGCAGCGACGCCCGTCTCCTAACAAAACAGGGCAGACAGCAGGGTCACCAGGGACCTCCTACACCACACAAGCCTCAAGATGGAGATAGAGACCAATCACCTGCTGCCCCAGAACCAAGGAACTACCACACCCTCTACCACTGCCTCCTTCTCCTAACTCCTTCCTTTTGTCCCACCTCTGTCCCTCCCTCCTCACAGGAAGAAGGAAAGAAAACAGAAGGTTCTGGGACTGCATCATTGCCTCCATCACTGTGATAATTTACACATCTATCTTGTCATATTCTCTCCTTTCTGCTTTCTGTTGCAATCAATCTCCCCAGACCTGGACTATGCAGCTGAGACATGCAAAGCAGAGCAGGTAGATATTTCAAAGATGCTTTTTTTTTGTTCCTCCTCTCCCAAACTGGGAGATATTTTATGTTTCTCATGTGGGAGAACCTGGAGAAGTTCAGGCAAGAAGTGAACTTTTCTATCTCAGGTCATTTTTTGTGTCCTTTATTTTATGTCCTTTATTTATTTATATTCTGTGACAGACTAAGCAGCACATCATTTTAAAGTTGTGTGAAACGATAGTGTTGTTTTATTTTTCTCTCATAGTTCAAATCAGAAAGTCTTGGTAATGCCAACTCCTTTTTACTCTTAAACCTCATGGCAATGTCATCTGCGTTTTTTGCCTGACCTGCAAGGAGGTGGGCAGCAGAGGGGTCAACTTAAAGAGCAACCAAAGATGCAAAAACCAGTGATGGAAAATGTGCAAACCTTCAATGCAAAGACTATTCCAGTCAAAGGCGGTTCTACAAGGATCTCCATATCTAAATACAACTTATCATTCCACTTCACATTTTAAGACTTCTTTCTTTGTCCGTCTGATAAAATTAGAATTAAATACGATGAAGCTGTGATGAGAAGAAACAAGAAAAAAAGGAAGGGGTCTGTAGGAAGGTGCAAGCCAACCTGAGTTTCTGCTATTGGCAAGTTTCATACAGAGAAGAAGGCAGCAGCTTAGCTGAGCCTCAGCTCCTTCTTCTTCCCTATGAGCCTATATGACAAATAGGGGTCAGGACACAACTGCCTTCCTCAGAACCAGCAGAGTGGGAATATTGGCCGAGAAGCATCAAGGAGGAGTTAGTAGATTGATGAGGCTCTTGATGATTGATGTTAAGAGACCTACTGGGTACCTGGTTACAGAGGGCATGAAGCTCAGTGTCCTGGGTTTTGAACCGGTAAGTAATCAGGCTGAAAACGCACATTAGTGAGTTTTCAAACATTTTTTTGTTAGACAGAAGTGAACCGAGCGAGATGTCCGACCAGAGGAGGCGCTAGGAGGCTCTACAATCCCAGAAATTCTTCCTCTTCCCACTCAGCACAACAGTGACCTGCTGTAAACACAGGGCCACAGAAATGTATATTTCCTCCGGTGCCCTCCCACCTCAGCATTCTTGAATACATCGGGTTTTTGTTTGATACACGAAACCCAGAGAAACAGGCTCCATTTGTCAAGCGCTGATTGTGGGCAGACAAACCGGCCTGTCTGCAGTCTGATAGCGAGCCCCGCTGGTATTAATCACAATTACAGAGTGGGGGCCTCGTGCACAGGAGCTGCATCAATATCCCCCTCCTCTCCTCCCGCTCGTCACCTCCTCTGTGCCGCTCGGGGGTGACGGGGCCACCGTTTGGAGGTCAGCGTACAGCCGGCGATAACGGAGGCATCATTTACCCCAACCCACTGCCTCCTTTTTATTAGCAATCTTTTAATTTTGGACCTGTCCCCGCCTTCGGGAAAAATTGTGATTTAATATCGCAGCTGATTCACTGCATACTGTTTTTGACAGGTGTGATGAATAGCCTGAAGTGATGTATGAAAACAGCGAGGCGGATGGCAATATAGATAAGGCAGCCGTTTCGGTTATCCCTGATGGGGCCCAAGAGTTGTTTCTCCGGCCTCCCGCGCTCACGCTTCCATTTGGACGTCGCCGAAGTGAACAAACAGCAAAGTCTGAGTCATTCATCTGAGCTGCAGGAGCAGAGTCTGGACATGTGAGGGGAAGTGGGGACCGAATGCACATTTACAGCCCGAATGGCACCAAGGCACTGAGGGACTCGGGTTGCTGTCTGTTCATCCCAGGCCAACATGTTTTCCTGGGGTGTAGAGATGCAGCCCGCGGCATAATTCTGTTTATTTTGGGAACCTGGTTATAAAAATAAAGCAGATATTTCTGAATATGATATTTCTAGTGTTTCCCTACCTCCATGGTGATGTGACAAACTCCCTCCATTGGCAAGGATTTCTTCTCTAGCTCCATGCTGAAAGAAAAACATGTTTGTAAGATTTTCTTAAAATAACTGAGCTCGGAAATAAACTGTAGAGAAGGCCAACTACTAGGCTCAAGATCTTAAAGTAACGGTTTGATTCCTAAGGTTTATAGAGCTTTTGATGAGTTTAAGATCAACCTGTGGCTGCATGCTGCTGATAAGCTGGCTGAAACAAAGCTATTACAGAGTCTTCTTTCTTGCAAAAGGTAAAACATTTCAGTGTGAAGCAAAACAAACAAAAAAAAAAAAAAAACATACACATATGTGTTTCCTTATTTTAACAGAACATTTTCCTTTGCACCACTGCTTATTTTGCTATCTGACAATAATAACCGTATTAAACAAGAGGCTATTTCAAAGAATGACATTTTAAAACAAAACAAACCACCTGGCACTATGTGAAAAATTACATTTAAACCAAAGTAAAGTTAGTTTCACAACATGAAGCAGAACATTATGTCCTAAACCTAAAGAAATTACAGATCAGAAGCAAAATTATTGACATCTATCAATTTGGAAAGGGCTGAAAAGATATCTTTAAGGGTTTGGGGTTCCAGGACGTGAAAGCCATTATCAACAAACAAAACTACCAGAATGTTGCTGTTAAGTTTACATCCCAGACCCACACATACATATCTTAAAGAAAGACCTTCAAGACTTTTGAGTAACTAGGTCTGTGGATGAATGAGCCACAGTAGATTGTGGTACATCTGACATAAACTAAGACAGCGTTTCAGAAAACTGTCACCACGGTGACAGTCAAACATGGTAGTGGTATCGTAATGCCAGGGGTTCTATGCTGCTTTAGAACCTGGACAATATGGTGGAATGGATGGAACCATTAACTCTGCTCTTAAGTGGAAATTCTCAAGGAAGAAGGTCTTGAGATTTTCTGCTTGGGTTAAGCAGCAATGATGCGAAGTTTCAATGGGGCTGAAGAATCAAAAGCCAAACGATGTGAAAGACTCATTGCCAGCTCAAGCAAACAGCTGATGAAACTCGCTGATGCCAAGGCTGACATAAGCAGTTATTTAGAAGATATATACCTTTAAATATAAGGCCAGGTTAGTATGGAGGTTTTACTGTTTTCTTTTTCCCCCTCTCCTAACAGATGTAATCACTTCAAACTATATTTGCCTTTATTCATGTTATCATTGTTGTAAATGATTGTTTGAACTTAAATCATGTGGGTGTGAACAAAGCAAACACTGAGGAGGGCAAATTCAGATTGCACTGTATCCATTGCCTGTCTGCTTCGAAATGAACTAGTCGGATCGTTTTATGAAAATACAAAGATGTTTGTAGTAGAGATCAGCCGATACAGATTATTTGGACATCTACAGATCCTGATGTGTGCGGCCTATTTTTGAAGCCAATATTCCTTTTTCTTTCTCCATCTACATGATAAAAAACATTGAAAACTAATTTTACACAACTCTCAATTTAAACTAAAAAAAAAAGATTTATTAAAAATCAAACAAAATAATGACAATTGGTAGCAAATGGAGGGAGGGGCAACTAGTGGGTCAAGTGATCTTAATTCATGGCTGCTGAATGCACTAATCAATCAGTGAGCTCATGCTAGTATTGGTTGATGACTATACTAAATAAATAAATAAAAATGTTAATATTAACCGACCAGTGAATCAGTCTACCTCTTGTTTGCACTAGTGGTACTTCAAGCAACTCTCTGTTGCCTGCAGAGATTTTTGCATCATATTTTGTGATGGAAAAAATGCCATAAAGCTCAAACCGAACCCACCTCGACTTGCTCGTACACGTGCACCGGATCGCTGAGTCCTCTGTAGTTGAAGGCAAAGTAAAAGTAGACACAGGCGCCGGCGTCATACGTCTGAGTCACCCTGCACAAACCAGACAGGATTAAACAAACTCTTCACAAAGACTTTAAATACGCAGCTGTGCTTTCTCAACATAATAAGTATAATTTCTTTTATATTTAAGAGGCAGAAAATGTATTTTCCTCCACTGACCTTTGGACCTCAATTTTCCATTCATGACTACCAGAAAGCACAGAAATATCCAAGCACTTTCATATTTAATAGAAGGACATCAATAAATAGCTACTAAATGGTTTATCGGGTATAGGTCAGTGTTTTATTTACATAAAAAACCCACACATGCTCAGGTGCTGTAACAAGTTTAGCATCCACTTGGAAATCATTAAACTCTCCAGTTTGACTGTGGTTTTATTTTCTGGCGCTGCTCCCTGTGGAGATGCAGGGTGCAGAGCCCTTGTTCATCTGACATGGCCCATCACCTGGCACGTTGACTGTTCTAGAGGTTAAATGGACAAATCAATCATGTGACAGGCTACAGCCGGGAAATGAATGGCTGCAGCATAATCAGGCCGAGGCTTAATCGGCCCACAATCTGCGAGCGGCAGCCTGGTGCTCCTCAACCAGCCAGCCGTCTGTCAGTAGGTCCCACTGTCCGTCGGACTGGGACGGGACTACTGGGAATAACCATGTCCTCGTAAGGTAAGTTGTTTTAGCCAGATGTAAAATACAAATTCTAAATTGTTTGTTCACTCTGTTTGATTCAAATAAGAATATTTAATAAAAACAACCTGAAATCCTGGTTTAAAGGTTTTAGTCTGTTTTATGTTGGCACATAGTGATGCTTGGGGATTAAATGTCTGCTCTACTGTTCAGCAAAGTTCTATCCCTGCAGAATGGGCCACAAACTGCTGCAGTTCTTTGTCATGTCTGGATGACTTGAGGAAAGTCTCTCATAGAGCAACCAGGTGGCCTTGCAGTTCAACAATAAAAACTTTCTAATCTACAGAATAAACAAGGTAGTCATATTTTTAAAAACTATTGTAGAGCGAGATCATAAAAAGAGTCTCACAATGCTAAAGGTTTTTTGGGGTGAGGGGTTTTCTTTATCTTGAACAGAAAATATCAACAGGCAATAAGTCTGGTTGAAAGCACCAACTGTATAAAGAAAGGAGAAGTCGTCCTGCTTAGGAGAAGCAGTCACCCAATGACTGTGGGCCCATTTACTATGAAGTCAAAAAAGATCATATATCTTTAATAAAAGACAAATCCTTTGTCTTATTTCATTCTGTTACCTCCTTTAGAGGAATTAAATATTCAACGGCATTAATATATGCAGTGCCTGGACAAAATCTGTCCCATTAAAACGAAGCCAAAGGAAACATAGATGTTTGAGAAGCTATTAAAATGAACATGTGGTTTATGGAAGCTGAGAGTGGGTGAGAGAGAGCAAGACGTTCAGAAAATAACCTCTGCTCTGCACTGGGGCATGATGCCACCTCTGCATCTGTTGTAAATAACTGAGGAGGGTTAGAAAATACTATCTCGACCAAGCGATCTTAAATAGAAATCAGAAAAGGCACAAATTTGTACCTGCTGGTCTAAGATAAGATATTTGGATTCTTGGCTCTGGATTAAAATGGAACGAAAAAGTATATTCAGGTGAATAAGCATCTGTTCACTTTTATTTTTCATTTAAAGTCGTTTTATCATTACCTGCAGGTTGATAACGGTGGAAACTGCACTCCTTTGTCTTTACACTCTCGTACAATGCGTGCCTTCACATTCCGGCAAATGTCTAAAACCCTGAAAGGAAAAAGCATTTAAACGACATAAAATTCAACTGCCCTGTTCTTATAATGTCAAATCGAAGCTTTTTCTATTCGCATGATAATGAAAATGTTCTGCCTATGGATTGTCCATGCGAGTGGTTTCCTTAGCAAAAGAGAGAAAGGGTTAATTTTCTAAAAAGAGGCAGCAAGCCAGGAAGGGAGGAGGACAACAGACTGACTGACATGACGACCACTGAGCGAGAGATTCCCACTGGTGTGGAAATGGCCGCCAGTCCTAAGCATGTGCAGCCGGGTGTGGACTGTGCGGGAGGGGAGGAGGGTGGTTAATGAGCCAGGCACATATGCTTGCCTCAGTGCCTGATCTCTTGGTCTCTCCCGTCAGGCATCTTACCCAACAGGGAGCTGCATGTGCTCTCGTTTGTTGTGCGAGAAAGCAGGATAATAAAACATGTTGGAACTGCAGCTCTCACAACATGGATTTGAGAAAGATCAGTGGCTCATGCTATACACTTTACACCACCCCCACAGACATACATATATATATATATATATATATATATATATATATATATATATGTGTGTGTGTGTGTGTGTGAGAGTGCAAAGCTGAAAAGGCAAAAAACCTTCAGCAGACATGATAGTGTTATTCACACAACAGCAGTGACTTTGAAAAAAGAAAAAGGTCTATTAGAGCTGGTAGAGTGGAAGGAGTAGGGAAAATGCATTAAAATTTAACAGAAGAGCCTTTGTTAATGCACTTACCTGTCCCAAGGCACAGAGGTTTCAAAAGACTCCCCGATCACATAGTAGTCCATCCCCAAGTCCTGAACAGAAAACAGTAGCAACATTAGGAGTCTCATAAGTTAATGTATTCAGCACAAGTACGTCGTCTTTGATTACTTTTTGGTCTGTGGTATCAACAGTATTCCCCAGCAAAAATACGTTATCGGGTTTTGTGTGACATGCACTCTACGAACTTGAAACCTTTGTTTTCACTTCCTGGTAACGATGTGTTCAAAGCATGGTGATGTAGTCTCAGTGTCTCATCTGTTCATACACAATCTTATTAAAAAAAACATTAAGTATTCATAATAATTACTTTATTTTTTTATTTTACTTCTCATGTCAACTTCTAAATTGCAATCTATGACTTTATGCTTCTGATGCCGAGAGTCTGACAAGACTTTAACAGAAACTGTGCAGGATTGAGCTCCAAACGGTGGAGGATGTGTGATGCTGAGGGTCTGCTCCTCTTCTACTGGCTCTCAGAATAATCCTGGGGTGCATCAGGGACTCCACATTTTTAATAAAAATGTGCTTGTCAACAGAAATAGTGATTGATGGCTCTCTTAAGTGTTGCACTAATAAAAACACATAAACACAAAGGAAAAATAATATCCCCATTCTCCCGTGATCATCTCAGTCTTCAGACCAAATCATGCTAAAGAGGATCACTCACTGTCTGCCTCAGATGAATCACTGCTGTCTGGTTTATTAGCACAAGAGGGTTTTATGAACCATTAACAGGAGGAGTTTCTGCCACCGAAAGCTGAAAAATATATCCCAAAGTTAACATTATGCCTGTGATTTATTTAATGCTTGTTGTTTAGTGTAGTGTGTAGAAGGTTTAGAGGGTAAAGAGGAGGGAAGGTGGTCAAGCGATTAAGAGAAAAAAACAAGTTGTTTCAGTGATAAAACAGCAGACGTCAGTCAGAAGCAACTTTGGGGAATAAAATTAACTGAATTTTTAGTAGCTAGAGAGACTTCTCAGTCACCACTTTATCATTTGTTTTGTTTCATTTTGCCCGGATACTATCTTTTATAATGTACATCATTATTTCCACTAATAGTTTTGCTTCAAAAATTAAAAAGGTTTCTTATTTAAATGAACATGCTCATATCAGAGGCTGGATTTTTATTTTTCATTTCTTTTTAACAAGTGAGATGAGATGTGACCACAAAAGATTCGCCAAAAAAAATATTCAAAAATGTTTTTAACTGATAAAATGACTCCAACATAAGATGAAAAGGATTAGGAGCTTCAAAGGGTTTAACTGCTTTAGACAAACAACAATTTTGGATATAAATAAACAACACTCTGCAGTTAGATATACGTATGAATTTAAAAAAAATATACTCTTTGATAAACGGCAACAAGAGCTATAAAATGTTCTAAATAGCCTTTGGAGAAAGCAGTCAGTAAGAAGTGATGTACCCATCACCTCCAAAAGGAGTGACCCAAGTCCACTCTATTGTTCTGGTGTCAGGAGCCACTATGCCGTCATTCCAAGCGTTGGACGCACTGATAACTGTGACCAGATCTGATCGAGGACCTCCTGAGGTCATATTCTGCAGGCGTCCCTGCCTGCCCATCAGCTCAGAAAAAAGAAACCCAGAGCAGTGACCCACCCGGAGGTAAGCGATGACGAAGGTCAACATGTAGCCCCTCTGTCCATTGTCCTCTCCTGCTGCCAGGCCCCTGGAAAGACACGGCATTGTTAATATTTAACTGCTCTTTTCTCTCAACCTTTGTTGCTCTGACTGCTGCCCCTCACAACAGCTGTCCTGCAGCTCGTCACTCTGACAATGTAGATCAATGCCGCTGTGCTCCACACATCACCACAGGTCAGCCACACATCTATCACCAGCAGTGGGTAATCACATTTTCATTTACCATCCAAACTAATCAGCCCAAGCTCATTAGAAAATCACTATATTGATTTTTTTTTTTTTAGCCTTCTTCCTGTTTCCTTACACCAGAGGAAAGCATTCCTAACTGAACCTAACCTAAGTAATCCATCACTGACACTTGATCTGATGGGTGTTCACCATTTCTTGGAAATAATACAATTATGGAGAGGATGCTACATGGAACTGATGGGCTTCTTCTGCTTCAATGGCTTTCTATCCTACAAGAAATCCGGCGAGTTAAAAGGGAAGGGCTGCAGAGTACAACTAAAAAAAAAAAGAAGGTTAGATGTGAGAAAGAAGTATCAGCTAAGAAATAATAATATTAAATCCCTTACGAGACCATATAAAACACTCTTGTTTGCAGCCTGACAAAATCAACACCACATCTGTTAAGCCTAATAACACCTGTTAAGGTCAGAATTTAAGGTTCATGATAAACCACTTGATAAATAGGGTTTACTTTTGTAAAAGCTGAACATTGGTGCAGGAAGCTTTTGTTTTGCTGATCGTTTAATCATTTGACACCTTCACCATCTTCTATTTTACAAGACGTCTTGTCTGCTTAGACTTCTAACTAGTGCGCCAATACTTTTATATGTACCTAGTTGTCCAGTGATTAAAAATCGGTTTTCTATAATGCGGTTAATAGAGTATATCCAATAAGAATCATCATTGGCAGGTGCTTGTTGAGTTATTTCAGTTCATCAGGGATTATAATGTGAAACTCCCTCGAAGTAGGGAGTTTGAGCACTTATATGCATAATTGAGGAAAATTCATAAAAACAAAAAAAAAAAAAAAACACACACACACACCATGGTTTAAATTAATAGAGTAGGAATCTATAAAAACAGACAAAATGGGAGAAGGAAATGATAAAAACCATAGAACTAAATGGCAAAGGACTGAACTGACTCGAAGACTTTTGACATGTAAACTCAGCCTTTCTGTTTACTCTGGAACCGTAGTTCAAACAGCTAAAGGAGCCTCTTGTTAAGCTGTAATAATCTCTAACTAGAAAGATAACACTTCCAACCAAAGTGCTGGGTTGGCTGGAAATCCTCATTTTTTGGATCATTGTCACTTAGATTATTGTTAATTTCACAAGGTACACACTCCTTATTGTAATACTTTATTTTTTCTATATATAATAAATAATCACCTCTGAGGTGTATTGGGCTGGGTTTGTGTCTTTGATACAGGGAAACAAACTTAAATCCCACTTGCATAAATATTCCTGTACATGCATAGTATCCAGGAAATAGCATTTAAAAAAATCCACCCAATCTTATTGTTATATTTCCATAAACTGAAAAAAAATCTAAAAAGATCAAAGCTACCCATCTGTGAACCCTGTCTTTGCTCATTTCCAATTTCATTTATAAAACAAATACATCAATTGCAATCACCTGCATTCAAAGCTAATAAAAAAAAGATCTGTTTCTATGTTTTGTTTGATTTGTTTTACTCTGAGGAAAGACAATTTGGTTGAACGTTCAGAGCTGCTTACAAACTGCTGAAAACATTTAATGGAAGACAAAGAAAATCCCAATTAAATGTATTTTTTCTTTACTTTTATAGTCACTTCACAATAAAGTAGGATTTGCAATTCAGAAATTAGCCTTTAAATTCAATTTTAAAATAGTCTAAAACAGAACACAGGAAAGGAGAATAGCGCAATTCGAACGCAACGTTAAAATGAACTGAATGAGCAGGTTTGTTTCTAGAATGGGGATCATGAGACATCGTTTTCCTCTCTGGTGGGAAGTCCCGACTGTTAGATGATCAATCATATCAATTGAGGAAAACCAGGTTTTGTCATCTTCCTCCCGGTTGTCCTCAGGGGACTGGTGCTCTACTCTTACTTCCCAAAGCAGACTTACTTTAACATCGAAGGAAGGAGGACATCTATAGTCCGCACTAATACAAACTACTGAGTCAGAGTAGGGGGAAGGTTTTTTTAAGACATGTCATTGCTGCTACTTCTTCTTCCTCCTTCTAAAGACAAGCATCAAAACAGAAAGACCAAGTGTTCGCACCCAAACTTTGCAGCAATGTCATAAACTTGCTTCTCGTGCTGCAGGACCTTCTCTCGGTCTCCCTCAAACAGCAGGGTGGCCACACACAAGCGGTTGGGGTCAAACCCTTTGAACTAGAAATTGTAAAAGAAAAAAGAAAAAAAAAAAAAAAAGAAAAAAAGGAGAAGGGGTTTTTCATGAAGAAGACCAGAACCAGAAATTGTGTTTTTATTTTATGTTTTTTTTTTTACCTTGGTGATGTAAAACTTCTTCAGTCCATCCAGAAAAGATGTGAAAATGGAAGATACTTGTGGCTTAAGGGCATGTCCTGCAGACATATCAGGTAAATTTGTTAAGAAACCAACACAACTGGAATCTAGTGAGTTTCATCCTGATGCAAACTAAAGAAACCCGTTTTTCTTTTTTATTTTTATCTGGTTGGTCGATGTAGAAGACTACGTGGTTTGTTTATTTGTTCTTTTGGTTTTCAAATGCAGCGAGAAATTTAAAAAAAAAATGTTTTTTTTATTTTTTTGTGTAAAAATCTAATAAGAAAATTACCACCCCCCTAAAAAGGCTGCATATTGCTCTGCTTAAGACATGCTTGTTATTTTTTAGCACCTTCTGGTGAAAGCATCAGAACTGCAAACATCTCATAAGGATAATGTGAGTAACTGTTTATATCATGCATCTATTCTATCTTAACATTAAACTGGACAACCGGCCTAAACATCGGATCTCCAGTTGCCTTTACCTGGGCAAACACTTAGCATCTCCTATCTTCTTCTCTGTATTTAGACTTCAAAGTAAAAGCACACACAACATGTTGTAAACGTCAGCTGGCTGCCTGTTTGTTGTTCTTCATGTAAAACCTTCTGACGCTCAGAGTTATGCGAAGCTTCGTAGTGATGCAAAGTGTTGCTGAGTGGGTTTTATTTCACTGTCAAAAAGTTGTAATCTGTGCAGGATAGGATCTGACAGGAGCCATTGCCAGTGTGTTGAGAATTTACTGATTTCTACATTCTTCTGGCCAAAGCCACATCAATGATCTGCCAAAAACTGATTAGCAGTCCCAACCGCCTAGTTGCTGTAATGTCTCTTAAAAGCAAGTGCTTTTATTTCCCTATTTTGTTCAAGAAATTTTTTACCCAATAGTGCATTAATATTACCATTTATTTATCAGATATATGTTTTATATATATCCAATTTTATTTTCTAATGACCATTTCTTTTAAACTTCTAGAGAGACAAACCTACACAAAAAAAGTTCATGAAACTTTTTATTGCTAATATGTTTGATTTGCTGAATTTTAACCTGCAAACTTGCACTGTTCTTGGAACAGCATCTCTACATTGCTACTAGTTAAATAAGTGGTTTATTTTTTGGAGGATTTAAAAATATTAAGGAAAATATAGTGATTTTTTTATCAGTTTAATAATACAATACTGCATTTGGGCTGTGAAAACAGAAGAAAAAACAATACTGTATTTTCTTTCTGACAAACAATGAATCCTACATGGATTTATCTGCTTCCTGCTGAAATGAAACACTCATAGAGTGGGAGCTAATAAAGGAAGACTAGAATTGACCAATTGTCTTTATTAAAGAGGGTTTTAAAAATTAGGTCAGAAAGAGCCCAATATAAAAGATAACATTTTGAATATAAATATTTTCTTAAAAAGGAACCTGTATTTGTTTCACTCGGCTTCAAAAAAGTCAGAGAGAGCAAGACTTTCAACGGATAACAGGAAGGCGAACATGAGGGCAGAAAAGTTGCTTTATCTAATTGAGTTTGTATAAAATGGGAATGTGCTGGACTGAAATGCTGGCAGCCTTGTGAAAATGATCAAATTCTTCAAATAGTTACACATGAACAGGAGAAGAGAACCTACTTTTAGCAATTCAGGTTTTAGTAATCAACAATAGAAGATGCTGAAGACAGTTTGGATGTTGCATAACATCACCGCTGATCTTTATGTAAAGGATAAATAGTAGTTATATCTTCCTATATTACAACTCTTTAGTCAGAGTTTGGCAACTGGATATTTGGCCTCAATATTCTGATCATTGAATCCAATTAAAACTGATTCCCGCCCTTTTTTTTTATAAAAAAACTACATTTAGACAGATCCCATCACTGCTACATCGTCTCCTGTTCTAAGAGGCCAAGTCTGTTATATTTAGACTGTTACAGAAAAAATATAAATAGTAACATTTGAATAACTTCATAACAGGCCCAATAGCTGCCAGCGACAGCGACTATAAATCAGGCAGCTTCCAAAGGGAAGTGGGGTTGACACAGAGATATCAGTCTTCCTCACCCTCACTTTTTGATTTATTCCTGATCGGACGCACAAAAGCGCCTGTGGACAAGCAAAAATGAGGGGCTGGGGGCCGACGGGATGGTTATCAATCACAGCAGGGAAGTCATGGGTGATGTCGGGGAGACTTAACAGTTCATTTATTTCCCCCCATGCTAAAGTCTCTTCATCACTTAGTGTCCTAATTGTTTCCATGCCAGAATTTGATTGCGGGGTCTTGGGGGTCTCTCACAGCTATCATAGTCGTTAATTAAATACTTAAAAATCCAGATAGAAAACGATGCACACACAAACCAAAACTCTGTTTAGCTCCTTTTCTCTCAGCTTCTAGGTTTGTGGTTTATGCCATTCTATCTCTCCTCCTGTATTTTCAGTTAATATATATGAAAATACTAAATTAAAAGTCAGTGCAAAACACTAACAAACCAATGAAGGTCTGAGGTAGTGGTCAAACTAAATAAATATATAAAAATACTAAATAAATATATAAAAATAAAAAGGTATGAAAAAGAAAAAACACACTGGTCACCTCATCTTTCCTACTTAATACTAAGAAGTGCCTACTCTGTGAAAAGTGGAAATACAGGGGAGATAATGAGATCCCTGGGGATGGGGTAACTTTTCAGAGATCTCTGGTAATGCCAGATGCATTCCACAAGAGCTCAGGAAACAACATCGTAAAACTTCAGCAGAACGATGGCGTCATTCTGGCCCTGCTTGTTTGTCATTTTGCCTCTGTTCCTAGTCTTCTTCTGCTGCTCTTATAGTACAAAAAATGACATCCAGAATACAAATCTGGAGCTGCAGAAAGTGACGTCAATGTACATAGGAATCTTTTAATAGATATAGTTTTACAAAATTACAAGTTAAAAAAAAAAAAAAAAAGAATTTAAATAGAGTTTGGAAGCTGTCATGTTTCTCGAGTAATAATATCAGTGATTAAACAATTGAACCAAAGCAGCACATCCCAACCTGACAACTGACCAATGAGCACAAAATATATCCAGAGCAGAAATATAAATAATGCCCTCTTAATTTAGGTTTTAGCTGTTTTTTGTGGTAATTCTAAGCAGCTTTTAAAATGCTGAATTTTAAGAACTTAAATGTTGCGCCATTAACCAGACATTTTTTTTTTTTCAGACCTCAATCATGAGGTTCTTTCAAGCTGAGACGGACTGACCCACATGTTAACTTGGTTCTATGATTTAATATGGAGATAATGCATCAGAAATTTTGAACATTTATAGTATGAGTATTAAGTGTTGCTGCTTTTTGAAAGGAACCTTTAAAGCTGCAAATCTGGTATGATGCACAGAGATGCACCAATTGTAGTTTCATGGCAAAATTTTAAAGTCTGTTTTTTGAAGAGGTTTTACGACGTGATACTAACTCCAACTAATTGTGGCTATTTTAACAGCTGTTAATGTTTTGTTTTTTTTACCCTTTTTATCCACTGGAAGTCGTTTATTACTCATACAATGAACAGAGGTCACCGAACACCATGAGTGGGAAGCAGTTTGTGTAAAACAGGATTTTTGCCATCTTACACAAAAGATGAGATTTCAAACTGATGCTAGCGTCTAATATTAGCAATCGGCATAGTTAAAATGATTGAAGATTTTAGCTTTTATTTATGCCTTTGACCTTTACCTTGGCTGAGATTTACCAGAGTTCCAACATTTCAATGTCCAGCAGGTTCTGTTGCATAGGAGGGTTTAAATCTCTGAGGGATAAAAACTGATTTTGCTCTGTGCAGCCTTCCTGTTCGTTACTGAAGTCCTAGACTCTATGAATGGATTCCATGATGTTGGGAAACAAACAAAAAAAAGCTTTCTAAATTTTAGTTTCTTATATCGTTGAGCTTTCTCTGGTCAATTTTAAAAACCCATTGATACTTTGGTTCATTCAGTACTACAGAGGTAGTCAAATGGAGTTTCTACAACACAAACAAGAACATCCTGAAAGATAACTGTGAAACAACACTTACCAAACTTAAACTGTTCATTATCCATTAGCCGTATAGATGCTGGAGCACACCTCTGAGGAAAACACGGGCACAGCTTTATTAATATACGTTAAAATAAAAGTTAAAAGATGCACAAGGATTTTATGTAACCACAATTTTTAAAAACATTTAAAATGTTAATTGTAACTGAAAACATATTGATGCTTTTTAGTTTAGGTCTAAAAAATATTATGATTCAACCAAAATATTGAATTTACCTCTTAAACGATAAGGAATGCAAATTAAATGTAAATGTATTAGATTTTTTTTTTTTTTTTTTAAAGTGGCGTGTTGAAAATTAGTAAAATGTCTTTTCAACAACAAATAAATATAAATCTTTATTGGCATTACACCAGTTAAACCATTTTTTTTTTAATGAAAAGCACTTTTGAACGTCTTTACTGGTAATTAAAGAAATAATTGTTTGGTCAAAAAGCCTTTAAATTAGAAGGCCTAATCATTATCATCACCTAAATCATTAGTTCTTCTCAGAAAATCTATCAGATTTAATTTGCAGCTGGGCTGGTACAAAATAACATTGTTAACTCTGAGGGGGAAAAATATATTCATTTTGGTCAAATTAAAATAAAACTTCTAAATCTGTTAGTGGTATGAATTATTTTGTCTCAACTGTAGATTGTAACACAAAACACACAATAAAAACAAGCCGCTGCTGACCTTTGACAGCCATAAAAGGGATGAAGAGGCAGCAAATGAGATATGCAAAAATCTGAGTTTATAAAGTCATGCAATTAATTTAATAAAATAAATGAATGGATACAACATAGTAATAATTCAAACAAATATAAACAATGAATGACTGCCATTTCAGGATGTTAATACAGACAACCCATGCACCATGTAGGTAGTTTGCCAAGACCCGAGTTTCACTCTGGACTTTCAACTTAAAATGAGTTTCGTTTTTTGTGGCTTTTTTTTTTTAATGAATTGCAATGGGAGGAAACCTTCTTTATTGGCATTTAACCAGAAAAATACTGAAATAAAGAACTCCAGGTAATCAGATACTTAGGTGGGTACGAAAACGAGTCCATACCTGTCTAGCGACCTCCCGAAGGCAGGCCACACCCTGCTCAAAACTGGGGAACACCACAGAGCCGTACTTCTGGTACTCCGGTATGGGACGGATCTTTATAGTTACTTCAGTAACCACACCAAGGGTTCCTGCAAGGGAGGGCAAGAAACAAAAAAGGTTTTTGTAGGTTAAGTAGAGATGATGTATCAGGTTCTTCAGTTGTTAAATAACTTGATTCCTCTTGACTTTTTGGTAGCTTTGTTTACCATCAACAAGCCAGGCTTTTTATTCCTCTCTTTGGGTTCTTCTGCATGTATGCTGTCTGAGCATAGGAGAACGCATGATGGGATGTGGAAAAAATAAGATGCGGCCTTTTTTGGGACTTTTCCCCCCTTTTTTTTTTTTTTTTTTTTTTTTTTTTTTTTTTTTACTTTCTTTTTCCAATTTAGCCATTAAAAGCAAAGCTTACAATGATTTAACAAGGCTCTGGTACATGTCCTCTGGGTCGTTTGTATCACATTTCACAGTAGGTCTGGTTTTCTACCACATACACAGGGAAAGCTAAGATTTATCAGCAAGAGGGACTAAAGTGGGTCCCTATCAAAGGCGGTGGGGGCCACAAACAGCAACCCATCTGCAAAACGTTTCTAGTTGGTGCTGCTAAACTCACACAGCTCTCAAATCCTGTAAATTATTGACTGAACCGTCACATCATGCGAAGAGTATCTCATGACATACTGTGTTTCACTCAATTAGAGATGGTTACCATGGCAAAATAATTTCAGAGGTTCAAGTATGATAGTCTAAGGATCAAATGACAGAAAAGGTTATTTAATGGCAATAAGACTCTTGTGTGTTTATCAGAATGATTCTAATGTTCCTTAGGAGGTATGAAAAATAAATGTAATACTGTATAGTATTTATATTCTCCTTTAATCCATCATTAAGTTTGAAAAAAAAAAAAAAACTCTTCATAGCTAACATTTATTTTTATAATTACTACAATTATTAGATTAAAACAGCTGGATTTGTTTTTGTTTTTTTACTTTAAAATTTTTAGACATTTTTTTTTATTTTGATTCACAATTAAGCAATTGCAAAACTTCTACAGAAAATTTGTTTTCATTTTTCTGTATATTTCCAAATACAGTATACTGAAAGTGGCTCCTTCCACTTTCAACATGACTTTGCATCACTGCACGAAGCAATACCCATAAAGACATGAAAGACAGAGTGTTTCTTTTTGCGGATGGGCTTGGCTGCTCGGCACAGAGTCCAGATCTTGACCCGACAGAACACATTTGGGATGAATTAGAGTGGAGACTGAGAGATAGGCCTTCTGCTCTAACATGCTATGCTCTCAAACCTTGTGGACAACCTTCCCAGAAGAGCTGAAGCCGTTATGGCTACAAAGGAGGGACAAACTACATCTTCACCCTAATATATCAAGAATAAAATGCATGCAAGTTCATATGAAAATCAAGACAGAAGAGTGAATACTTTTGGCAGCACAGTGTATTTTGAGGGGCTCTAATGTTATCTCTTTTTTAAAATAAAAACATTTACTTAGATACAAATACTGATTTCAACATTAAACAAATTCCCTGTAACAGATCATTCAGAATTGTAGCTATAGAAAAACAAAGTGACAGCTTTTGGCTATATATGCCACACGCTGCTCTCTAGTGGCCTAGTATGAAACATATGACTTCACTGGCTCCTCCTCGTAAGCAGGAGACAGGAGGAGCGTCAGGGAGACCAGGATTGGGAAATGGATGGAGGTGGGGAGGAGCTATATGGTAACAAAGTAAGGGAGGATGAGGTAGTGTGGATGAAAAGGATGTAAACCCAACAGCAGCACCAGAGGAGAGAACAGAAAGAACAGCACTAATATTTGGTAAACAAAGTTTTTTTTAAAGGTACACTGCAACGATCACCTTAGCGACACCCTCCCATCAAATAACAGCTGATTGGATCGAAGCATTAGCTCAGTAGTTTGCTTCACAATAAATAACCAGCTACAGAGAGATTAGTGATCAATCCAGTCCTCCTGGTTGAAGCCAGGCACTGCTTTAGATTCAGGCTACTTCAAGGTCAGACAGATAAAAAAAGACCTTTGTAGTTCAGAGAATGAGCAGATAAAGACTCCAGGGGAATTCCTAATAACATGGATGTATTGCTATTAACATGCAGGCCATTGCTGGAGCGGCTTAGCTGCAGCGTGGGGTTGTTAGCTTGAGGAGGTTGATAATTTTAATGAGACTACATGGTGGGTTGACCTTTGTTTTGCCTCCCTGAGAGACACAGAGTCTAAGAAACAAGACGCGGTCCTTTAGGCTTTGCACCGTCTACAGGCCTCTTTTAAGACTGTTTATTTTCAACTTTGTTAACCTCAAAAACCAGCTGATTTGATCTATAGCGTAAACCTAAACTGTAAGGGATTTATGCTTTTCTTAATATGAATTGATAAAGGTTGTAATTTTAAATCTGGCTCATAGAGTCATTGTATGAGAAAATCTGCAGCCCTGACATGGCAGCAGGTTTTATGCTTTGCTTTTTAAAGGTTAAAACTATGAACTTCAACATATTTTAGGGGGACTTGATGTGACAGACCAACAGAAAATTAAGTTTAATCAAAGGGTTTGAATAAAGAAATTAGTTGGTTTTTCTTGAATTAAAAAATTTGCATTCATCTGTATTTAATCCCAAGTTACTTGGAATCCCTTAAAAATCCAGTTCATGTAATCCCCTTCAGTTATTAGAGAATATTAAGTGTAATTTTATTCTTAATTTAAATCCAGCTGCTTTCTGAAGGTCTTATAAAGTTTCCCACAAGTGAAACGCAGCAACCATTTGCTCTGGTAATGAGAGAATAGTCAACATTTTTGAAACCCCCATGTGTGAGAAAAAAACAAAACACTGCACTGAATATTAGATTCCATAGATCCAAAGTAATTTCTAGTTCTTCAGTTTAAATATCAAAAGAAGCTGCTAATTCATTAATCTAAAAAGCCTTCCCATTCTCAGTGATGTGTGTGTGGGTGTGTGAGCATAAAAAACAAGAGGAGTTGGCATCATTAACCAATCGAAATCAAGATACAGAAACTGAAGCTGGTTAAAAAAAAGAAGCAATTCAAATATGTAAATTAACACTTCTATGAAAACCACTGCTATATCATTATAGCAAGAGAAGCGCTGGTGATTTACAAGTGTGTATTAAATTAATGTGCCGTGTTAAATTACATCTGTATGATTTCGATCTTACATACAGCTTTGCACGTCCAATCAGCACAAACAGAGACTGGTGCAGCCCTCCTCAGCCAAACCAGGGAGCAGATTGCTGAGCTCCTCACAGCCAATCTAAAGTTTGCATCCACAGCTGTTTAACATAGCAGTGCCGAGCCTCTCTGAACCCCCTCATTATGTTGGGAGACTTGGCATATGGCGCTATTCTCTGCGGGCATTTACAAGGACAGGGCACTGCAGATGAAGAGCAGCAAAAAAAAAAAAAAAAACCCCGTTTCTTAACATATACCACCTCAGATGGGTTTATTCTGAACCTGGTTAATGTGTAAGCAGTGGAGCACCTGAGAACAGCCCTGATGTTACTATTTTAACACAAGGTCTCTGCAGATATGCACAAGTTAATGTGTAATAAAAACACATGAGCGAGCTGGCGAACCTTCTGAGCCAAGGATGAAGTGGTGAATGTCCGGACCCGTGGACATCCGCGGCCCCTGACAGCTCTTTTCAATCACGCCTCGAGGAGTAACCATCTTGATATGAACAACCTATTCAATAAGAGGACAATAAGGGCGTTAGTTGTTTGGTTACACACCCAATGCCATTCATAGTTTCATTCTTTCTCAGGATTTTTCCATGGAAATACTTTAGACTTTAAGAGTTTCAATCCTTTCTGCTCATTAAAAAAAAAACAAAAACAAAAAAAAAAAAAAAAACACCTTTAAATTAAACCATGTACCCATGCCTGATATTAAGACAACATGAAGACGTGAAAAAAGGTTATTTAAGAAAGACTGGAAGAAAAGAAGGAGACAAGGAGAGAAAAAAAGAATGAAGAGAAATAAAAGCAGAAGAGAAACATTTTTTGTTTTACTTTTCCATTTTTATCTACATAAAAAAACACTATAAGCCACTTCCAGACTTCTCCAGGGTGTCTCCAGTTTTTCAGAACTTAGTCTGCAACTACTGCAAAACATAAGTTTAGAAGTGAAGGACGAGTCTCTCTAATTACTGCGCAGTAACTTGTGTTCCCTGGCTGCGTGGTGTGGATCAAACACACATCACGGCCAAAGGGAAGGGAGGTGACTCACCAGATCTTCTATGTTGCCATAGATGTTCTTCTTCATGCCAGACGCTCTCGTAGCAACCCACCCCCCCAGGGAGCTGAACTCCATGGAGTCGGGCTCGTGCCCTGTACAGTAGCCGCTCTCATTAAGCTGCGATAAAAGGGAAAGCGCATGTGTCTGTTGTGGTAGTTAAAAAAAAAAAATAAATAAAAGAAGCCAAGATGGTTGGAAAACATTTGATGCTCTGAACCCACAAGAATGTTTTAATGACAAAAACAAACAAAAAAA